>JABUQX010021286.1:7500-25000 GCA_015478945.1 Trachelipus rathkii | reverse complement strand
TTAGATTATTTACACTGCAATTTTAGCAATTTACAGATTATATTCCTGAATAGTCTGGGGTCTTCCTATAACTATATAAAGTTAAGTAGTGGGATTTTACACAAGAATTATTTTCAAGCTTGTTGAGAAAAGTTTGTTTTCTCATGCTTAAAACGAAGTAGTTAACCCGTTTAAAAGCTTTCTAGAATATGTTTAAATTAAATGCACTGAACGATCTTCGAATATTTGAATGTATGAAAATTTACTTGATTAACGAATAAATAATTAAATAAGTCGGCTTTTAACTTAGCACGAAGCTTAACTGCGAAAGATATTTCCGGCACGAAGCCAAACAACGAATGATTTTTAATGTCAACTTAACAATTCGAAATCAAAAGGCGAATGAATTTTCAAGTACCGAAAATTAGCTCTCTAATCTTTGCATTTAGCAACCCCTAGGGTTTTCCAAGAATAACTCTTTCACTGGCAACTCCTTGACTATAATTTTTGTATCCTCCCGGGGGGTGATGGCTTTTGCCTCTATAGGGCAGAAGTCCCCAGAACTTGACTAACTTGAAAATGAATATTTTGAAACAGCTGTCAGATAATATTTTAATTCTTGATTCTTCCGATGATATCAAAAATACATCAGAATATTTTTTCTTGCAGCATATGTAGCTTTCCGCTTAGACCGACTATTTTGAATATCTCTATCAGCTGGCATTGATGAACTTCCAGCATTCGTCGCAGACGTAGAAGGGGGGTTCACCCCTCCAGGAAATTTAATGATAGATTTGCTGGAAAGGACAGGGAGTGTGTTTTGAACGATGAGAGAAGAAGCCACTGTGAGTACAAAGAAACTCTAGGGGATCAAATATTTGACGAATATCAAGCTGAACTTTCCCCAGGAGGTCACTGGTACGTACACCGATGCTCTGACTTTATTTGTCGTCGGCCGATTATAAAGATCTACGAACTTCGCCCATTCTGCCCTTAAGGACGTTCTTTCATGGGAGCGCTTTGTAAGAACAACGTCATTCTCTTGGATTAGATTTATTCTAGTTTACCGTTGGTTAGAGATCTCTTCCAGTCTCATGTAAGACTAAGGAGGTACTCATTGTACCAACCTGGTACGAAATCTCGAAAATTTATTCTGAAAGATATTTGAGTGAACTTTTAACCAAGCTCTTTCTGAAGCCTGAAGTTGAGTCCAGAACTGATTTAATTTGACCCAGCTCCCGGGTAACGCATAAGCGTTTTTTGACAAGGGTTTTAATGAAATCGTGGGAGTAAGAGGTAATATCTCATTTGAACTGGTGGTGTAGGTGAGCGGACGTGAATTTATAGCATCAGCAATATCTGACAATATCGTAATGAAGTCGAAATAATTCAACGAGGAACGTCCAATTGTTTTGAATAAACAATCCTTCACCACACGTATTAACCGTTTCCACTGGCTTCCTACCCATGGGCTATAAAGAGGAATTCGCTTATGCGAAATCTGATTTTTTCTTAAAAACTCACTCCCATTTTCTGACACGAGGAAAGTTCCTAAGAAGTCAGTTCCTTGATTGAAGGAGCGCGCGTTGTCGCTATAGACGCAGTCAGGCACTCCGAAACGATTAACAAATCGTTGGAACGATTGAATAAATGATTTAGATGACATGTCATCTATAAGGTCTAAATAGACCGCACGAATATTCAGACAGGTGTAAATGAGTATGAACATTTTTTGGGCTGAGCCAGAGCCTTTGACTTTGACCCACCAATGTTTGGTGTAGTCAACACCTACATGCTTAAAAGGCCTGAATAATTCCACCTGATCTTTTGAATAATTGGTGAAGCGCGGGTACCGAAAAGCAAAATTATTGAACTTTTTGCAGACTATGCATTCCTGCAAAACATTTTTGATGGAGGTACGCGCTGATGTCACCCAGAAGCCTTGGAGCCGTATATTTGTAAGAGTAGCTTGTATGCCTAGATGCTTACACTTATGGTGAGCATCTCTTATGATTAACTTGGAGAGGTGGTGACTTTTTGACAGCAAGATGGGATTAATTACATCATAATTGTAATAATTGCATCTTGACAAACGACCTTTGCTCCTGATGAGATTATTTTCATCCAAGAACAAGTTCAGATTATTTACCAAGTCCGGAACTTGGCCTGTGAAAGAAGGATTATTTTTAATCTCTTCTAAAAATTGAAGTTCTTTCGAGAACGATTCTTTCTGCATTGTCTGCAGACAATACAGACGTGCTTTTAAATCATGATTAATTGTCACACCTCTTGACAAGGCTCCAAACTGGAATAATAAAGCTACTACTCGATATAGCTTGTGCAAATTTGAATATTTGGACAAATCCAATACAGGTGGTTCATTGCCACCTTGAACAACAGCAAAAACTGGAGATGCTGTTTCCAGTTCAGCTGATGGCCAGTAAATACTATTTAAAGAGAGCCATTTTGGCCCTTTAGTCCAGAAGGACATGTTCTTTTGAAACTCTTTGAAGGAAATACCTCTGGTCAGAAGGTCCGCTGGATTCTCTTCGGTTCTGACGTAGAGAAATTTAGGACTTAACGAATATTTCTCTTGAAGTGAAGAGCTCATGGTGCGAATATCTTGCACACGGTTCTTCACGAATATTTGCTTGACTTTCGAGATCCTATTTTGGATCCAATGAAGAGTTATCTGCGAGTCGGAGAATATGTTCAATTCCTTGAACTTGACACCCGACAGTCCACTCAACATTTGTGGTAAGCACTTTAATGCTAAAAACACAGACAATAACTCCAAACAGGGAAGCGTTCTTCCCTTTGCAGGAGCGATTTTTCCCTTTGACCAAAGAAGATTTGGACCCTCTGCCGCAGATGAAACATACACCACGAAGCCATAAGCAACAGTGCTTGCATCGCAGAATATATGAATACTTAAATCAGAGTCACTTGACTCAAATGAAGATCTCCTAAAAGAGACCTCCTAAACAGAGACCTCCTTCAGACTCAGACTATCTTGAACGGTATTATATAAATACCCTAAAACTCTTTCTTCATCACTATGATGAGTAGCAAGTTTACCCTCCTCCTTCAATATTTCTTTGAGCTCTGGACAATTTAAGTTCCAAGAGCACAAGTTGAAGCCCCCCTCACTCATACGTGAGGTGGCTTTTCGAAAAACATCTTGAAGTTCGTCTAAAGGCGAAGAAGTGTACAAAAAATTATCAACGTACATATTTTTTTTTGAAGAAGAGAGGTAACAGAGATCAGGAGGGGTATTTTTTTTTGGCCTGAACTGTGTATAAACAGCCCTAGTTCCGTAGGGGCGAAGCAACCCGAAAAAATGATGTGTCCATAACGGTAAGGGATAATTCGCATCAGCCTCTCAGAAAAACAGAAGCGATTTCTGTCCTCTTTCTAACTTTAATTTGATCTGAAGGAAGGCCTTTGAAATATCCGCCAGAACGATGAATTTGTTTGTTCTGAAGAACAGTAATAATAAATAGGAAGCGATTAAATCTACCCTAGGATAACGATCGTGATTAAGTGAAAGGACTACAACCTATCTTCAGGCTGCAGTTAAAGAAGGGACGAATTTTTGTCGTCACTTGAAGTGCCTGTTTTATTATAGGTATGTGGGGTATCCAGATGAATTTATGATAATCTTTCGGATGCACCTCCACAGCCTCCACGATACCTTCTCTTAGGTATTCCTTGAATATTTCCCCATACTTGTCAAGCAAGCCTTGAGCAGTCAATTTCTTTTTGACTCGTTGCATCGTAGCAAGAGCAACGTGATGATTTGATGGGACCTGCTCAAGAATATCTTGAAACCACGGAAGTTCCACGTGGTACCTTCCGTCTCGGAACTCTATCCCTTCGTGGAATCTCTTGATGAATATTTCGTCAATGGAACCCTGGTCCCGCTCCTCATTGATACCCAAAGACTCTAATTTATAGAGGTTCTCCAGGCCCAAGTCCAAATCAGACTCAGTGTGTGTATGTAAGAGCGGGTCGAAGTACGAAGGTACCGGTTCCACTACAAGATTGATTACATGTTCCGGGACGTTCCTGACAGATCTTTGAATATTTGACGGTATGGGGAGCTCTGAATTCTGTCATGATTTTTTGACAGCTTTCGGCGAAGAATTCTTCCCAAAGATTTTTTCATTTTGGGAAGGAGACAAAAAAGATGTTACAGGCCCGAAAGGCACGTACCCATGACAAGTTTCTAGGCAGCCTGCCCCGAATGCATTTTACCGTTTTAAAATGCTTTAATAAATGAAGAGCATCGATGCCCAGCAGCCCATGAATATTTGAAACCCTGTCAACATGATTATTTTGATAGTGACTATCTGCCACTTTGAATCCATTTTGTGTAATATTTTTCATAGCCTCCGTCAGGCCTTTTACATAAAAGCCGATATCCAATTCAGAATCGATGTTTACAGGTAAGCTAGAATATTTCCCACAACAAATGCCCATCTCTAAATTTAAAGACCGCAAAGATCTCAATTCTTCTCCCAAAAATGTTTTTATGGAGCTCTGATGACTAGGAAGACTATTTTCATTGACTCCCAATTTTTTAAGAATGCTCCTATGAAAATACGTGGACTGACTACCTAAATCGAGAAGCACACGTACAGGGACTATTTTATTGCCCTTCTTGATGTTAAGGGAGAGAGTGGGCAGAATATTTTGACCCACGGATGAGGCTGTACCTGTATTTATACAGATATGATTTGAAGAGCCACTGGCTTGACCATTTTCCTCATTCGCGACTGATGTTGACGGACGACTATCTTCCGAAAAGCCACCGGACACGTTTCTACTATTTTGAAAGCATAGAGCTGTTATGTGGGATTTTTGACCACATTTGCCGCATGGGTGACTAAGTCCATACCTCTTTTGGCAGGACATTTATTTGCAAAATGCTTGATGCTTGAACAGCTGAAGCACATGCGCAGCTCTTTACAGCGATCTCTCCTGCTTTCAGGAGAAGAATATACTTCACAAGAAATCATGCGATGATTTCTGTTGCAAAATTTACATTTCGAAACAAATGATTTAGAAGAATTTTTAAATCTCCCACCCTTTTGACTGCGTTCTGTTTCGTCTTCTGACGATGAAGATTTCAAACTATCCTCTTTAGAGGAAGCGTTAAAAGCTGACGATTTAGCCGATTTATGCTCAAAAGGAGCACGATTACGCTCAAATCCCTTTTTAAGGGCAGATTTATTTTTTCCCCTCCGCTTCTCCATAAGACTTGATTTTTACCGTAATGCCAAGATTACATTACCGGAAGGATATTCATCCCATGTGATTAATATGAGCTCACGATAGAAAGCCATTGGAAGTTTTCCCACGATTATCTGACTCATGAGCTTACAGCCCGCCGAAGGATCTTCAAAGAAATCGAGTCCAAACTCCTTGAGCTCATGAATATATGCCCTTACTTCTGACAGGAATATACGAATAGGTTCAGGATTATTCTCTAAAATAGGCGCAGAATCGATTTTATGAAACAGAGAATCAACAATATATGATTCGTCTAAGTAAAGGCTCTTTAATATTTCGAAAGCGACTTCCAAATTGGAGTCGACATTAGTTAAATGCTCAATATCTTTGAGCGCGTTGCCTGATAACAATGACTTTAAATACTGCAATTTTGCAGCGCTAGAAATGTCTTTTCTGGCCCCATAAACATTTTGAAAGGACAGAAGGAACGAGCGGAAAGAATGCCGGTCCCCCTCACCCCTGAACTCTTGACACTTTATTGCAGGGATTTTTACTTCCTGTTTTGATGCATGAATATTTTTTATTATATTCTGCATCTCTTGACGTGATATTCCGTCTTCATGAGAGGCCTCTGAAGCAGAAGCAGTGCATACGGAGAAGGAGATGGAGAACTAAAACGCGGTGTCATACGCCAGATTAATTTTTCATTCTGGGTATGATACTGTACCGCTTCAATTATTTCTTCGTCCAAAATTGACGAGTCATACTGAAGAATGGATGATTTTGTGATGACTTCTTCGATCAGAGCATCAAAGTTTTTAACTTCCTCCAATTTTGATTTAATTTCCTTCAATTTTGAGGAAACGATATGATTATCTTCATGGCTTTCTGTGGCAGAAAGAGTCGGAGAAGATTTTGAAAAGAGCGTGATTTTAGTTTTAATCACAGCTTCTCAGTCCCTTAATAGGGACAGTTTTGACTTTAACCTCTTTCGGAGATCGACTAATTCATTCTTGGAGGAGAGAGTATTATTGTCCTCCCTCCCAAATTCTTCACTGACACTGTCCTCCAACTCCGACACGATTTGTCGGAGTGATTCGTCTTCAAAAAGAGACATCTTTTTAAATGAATATTTGGAAACGCAAAGCAAAAAAAAAATACTGCGCAAAAAAAAGCTTATTTAATATCCAACAAATGGAAAATTTTAAAATTTAATATATAACCCCCACCTATGATTAAATACGCAAAGGTTAGAAAAAAATACTAGAAAAATATATCTACTTGAGACAGAACTATTTCCTCCCAAACGCAGGCCAGAATAGATATATGCGTGATGATATAACTATATATAATGATTATATCTATGATATACCCATTATTTTATATTTTTCTCTTAAAATTTACAAGTCTAATTTCTGCAATACTTGAAATCGAACCGAAAAGAATATTTCAATGCGCAAACTTCTTCTGCAGAATATATAATGTGTGTGTTTAAACTAATCAGTTTGTTTTTTACGAAAGACGATTTTTAAAGGGAATTATTTCTTTCTCTGAATATTAGAACTACGCAAAATTGTTTCACAAAAAATATGTAATAAATTATTACAGAATTTCCACGTAGGAAATTTTAATATAGGTGAAAAGTTTAGACTGGTCTACTGACTAAATACGGTATACGTTTTAACTTTTAACGAGAAAAATAATTTTTAAAGTTAAAAAACTTTTCATAAAATAATATAATCGGTTGATTATATCATTTTATTGAAGAAAGATCAGCATATTACGCTCATCAGAATATAAAGTTCAAATTAAGAACTTTAAAAATTCTAAGAAGAATTTGATATTAGCAAGTGCAATAATAGTTTTAGATTATTTACACTGATTATAGCAATTTAGAGATTATATTCCTGAAAGCCTGGGGTCTTCACTATAACTATATTAAGTTAAGTAGTGGGATTTTACACAAGATTATTTTCAAGCTTGTTGAGAAAAGTTTGTTTTATCATGCTTAAAGCAAAGTAGTTAACCCGTTTTAAAGCTTTCTAGAATATTTAAATTAAATGCACTGAACGATCTTCGAATATTTGAATATATGAAAATATACTTGATTAACGAATAAATAATTAAATAAGTCGGCTTTTAACAGCACGAAGCTTAACTGCGAAAAATGTTTCCGGCATGAAGCCAAACAACGAAATGTTTTTAATATCAACTTAACAGTTCGAAATCAAAAGGCGAATGAATTTTTTAATATACCGAAAAATCGCTCTCTACTCTTTGCATTTAGCAACCCCTAGGTTTCCAAGAAATAACCTCTTTCCTGGCAACTCTTGACTATAATTTTTATATATATATATATATATATATATATATATAATATATATATAATTACATATATATTATATATATATATATATATATATATATATATATATATATTATATAACAATATATATATTTAAATATAAATATATATATATATATATATAAATATATAAAGAAATATAAATATATATATATATATATATATATATATATATACTATTATATAATATAATATATTATATTATATATATATATATATATATATATATATATATATATATATATAATATATATCATATATATCTTTATATATTTATAAATATATAAATGCATATTTTATCTATATATATATATAAATATATAATAATATATATATATATTATAAATATATTATATATTATATATATATAATTATAATATATATATAATAATATAATATATATTATATATATATATATATATATTATAATATATATATGTATATATATAAATAATATATATATATATATATAATATATATACTGCATATATATATTTATACTATAAATTATATATATATATATATATATATATATATATATATATATATATATATATATATATATATATATATATATATATATATATAATACACGCACACACACACGCGCTCTATCCGCATCCGCGGAGCAATCGCACTTATTAAATATCTCAGTCCGCTCCCGTGCTTCAAGTGCGATGTTTCGCGGAGATATTTATTGTCTAGATTTGATAAAGAATTTTATAATAAAAATATTTAAGATGAATCTGAACGCAAACTTTAAATGAGAGACATGGGACTCGCTCGACTCAACTGTGTAATGATGACTCATGATCTCACAGCATGAAAGTCATAATAATTTGAGTCAACAGAGTCACATGAGATTAGGGATGTCAAAAACATCAGCGCCTTTACAGCTTCTGTCTCCTGAGTATATACCATTAATCTCAACGCTAAGGAAGCATTTTGAACCATCTTCAAATGAAAATGATGACGGTTTAAAAAGAATGAAAGGTGTAATAAAACTAGAGCTAGAAAAACGCTTTGGTTCTGTGGAAATTAATGTCATTCATACTATTCAAACTTACCCTTAGATTCCCGTTTATAAAGCAAGTTATTTTTGTACACAATATTAAAAGAACAAGTAAATTCGTCACTTTGTGCTGCAGTTGAAAAACTTCATCTGAACAGTCTATTAATTCACCAACCATTAAAAGAATAAAAGCGAAATCACAGAACCAACACCTTCTACAATAAATCAATAACAGATTCAATGAAGAAGTTTCCTACAGTCCAGTCATTAATGAGGAAACACACTCATTATCAAAAGATGAAGTGCAAATTATTGAAAACTATCACCAAGAAAAACGACTAGATACATGTGATGATCCCATCAGTTGTTGGAGTATCAAAATGTTTACCTCACGCTTAAGTATACTTGCAAGGAAATACTTGGCCATTTTCCAACTAAGTGCTCCAAGTGAGATGAGTATTTAGTAATCTGGGCCTAAGTAATGATAGAGAAATAGACTCTCCAGAAGAAAAGGCAGAAAAATTAAATGTTTGCTTAGCACAACTTTCATATATTTGAATTTCAATACTAGTGCAAAAAACATATAATCCATTGTAAAATCACTTTTTAATTAAGGTCGGAGTTGGGGAAAAGAGGTTAATGGAGTGCTTTTGACGTTGGGTCACATGTCCCGCACCCTGGTAACAATTATATTAATAGATTGTAGCTAAAACTCGAAATCCCATTAGGAATATATTATTATATATTATAATATATATATATATATATAATAATTATATATATATTATATATATATACTATATGTAATATATAAATATATATATATATATATATATATATTATTATATATTAATATATATATATATACATATATATAATATATATATATATATATATAGTATATATATATATATATATATATATATATATATATATATATATATATATATATATATATATATATATATTATATATAATATATATATTTATATATATATATATATATATTTTATATAAAATATATATCATATATATACATATATACATATATATTATCATATATATATATATATATAATATATATTATATATATATATATATATTATATAAAATTTATGTATATACATAAAGCATAAATTTTAATTTGGTGGGGGCAATGTACAAAATATGTACTTGAATATTTACTTTATTAAATAATTTTAATATATTGGGGAAAATTAAACTATGGGAAAATCTTAAGTTAAAAATTGCATTTCTATATATTAACCTCGGTTGGTACAGAAAATTATTTAATTTTCCCATGCCACCAATATGATAAACTAAGCAGCTTAAGGTTTAAATTTGTTTTTTCGATCGATCAAGCTCTCTGCCTCATTCAAGCTGCCTTTTTACGAGCTCTGCCTTTAAAGCTCTGCTATTTACCTATCACCTGATTTTTAAAGTGATTACCATCTTGACCCCCTTTACATTATTTGGTCAAGATTTGTGTTAATAATCCTTATATTTTTTTATGTTATAATGGCCTGGCGAAAATATATCTACGAGGTCCAACCCAGTATTGATGAAGTTTGAGTAAGAATTCTGCCCTCTGGAGGTCTGGGGCATTTGGTGAAGGCAGGCAAAAGAAATCCATCGGAAAAGATCACAATGGAAAAATTCCAACCAGGTAAGAAATGCAATTTTGTATTTTCATTTTCATTTGTTGATCTAAACTTGAGATCTAGTTATTAAAATTAAATTCAAACCTATTGGTTCATATATATACATAGTTTAGTTTTCTCAAGGCCCTCTTTAGTTGTATTTTGTTATGAAAAAGCTGCAATTACTATTAAAATAAACGGGCACAATATTACTATATAATTTAATTTATGACATTTATGAAATTACTGTCTGCTTTGAACCTAATAAGTTTATTGTGTATCATTTGCAGCTTGGCAGGCAAAGGAAGTGGCAAAATTGGGATTCTTTTGGCTGGCTATCCATGATTAATTAATAAGTATTAATATATTTTGTTAAATATATATGATGATTTTAATAGTCCCAAATTAATTATGTAAAATAAATGTAACTTTACTATGTACAAATTTCATTTTGCCAAAGGTTTTATTTTCTAAATTCATTATTTATTTTGTAAATGGCATCCCCAGCGGGATCTCAAGTTTGCCCGAAACACTTTGCCTGTCTGCCATTTCTCCCTGGACCTCTTGGGGACTGAGTTAATTTGTGTGTTATTTGATACATTTAAATATTTAATAAATTATAGCTTCCGATATTTTGGATTTTGAATTTGATTTAAAATTTGAATATCGTAAATTTTTCCAGTTAAATTCCTTAATTAATTATTTAGTTTATTTATATACCTGTTACATTTATAATGTTGTTTGACAAAAGATTTGATGAGCACTCTAAAAAATTAGATGGGGAATTAAGTACCTCAACTGCTGAGGCAGATGGTGACATAAAAGTTAAAGTTAGGCAAAGAGGAAATAAACGTTCCTCTGTAACTAAAACTATATCATATATAGAAACAAATCCACCACAAACTCAAGCCGACTTTATGATGTTCATTACTAAGTTGGAAAGCTTACTAGATATAATTAAAGGGTTTGATAATGATATAGAAGTTTATATGCTACAGAAAGATTTATGGACAGATGAAGATTATAAAAAACAATCTTCACTGTGTGAAAATTATGTTGATAAAATTTTACTTATGTTGGCTAATTTAAAAACTTCTTTAAAATCTTTAACTACTGTGTCTAGTGATGTAAATGCAAATCCTAAAGTAAAATTGCCCCACATAGAGCTCCCAACCTTTAAAGGAGAATCAGAAAATTTTGAAAAATTTATGACATCTTTTGAATCTTATATTAATAAATATAACTATACTTCTTTTGAAAAATATGGTTATTTACTTAGACAAGTATCGGGTCCAGCTCGTGAACTTATAGAATCGGTAGACATTAATGGTACAGAGTATGAAACTGCAAAGTCATTATTAGTTAACTTTTTTTCTGATAAATTACAACAAATATATTGTGTTATTGATAAAATGGTAAATTTAAAATTTAATCCTAAAAACCCTTATCATTGGTTTAGTGAAACAAAAACTTTAATTGCTCAGATGAATAGATTAAAGATAGATGGTGATTTATTTGCTCAGTACTTTATTTGGAAAAGTTTAGGTGATAAGTATAAAAATATTTATATAGGTATAGTAAATAAGTCTAAACCATCATTAAATGAAATTTTGGAAAATTCTTGTGAAATGATTAATAGGATAGGTGAAATTAAAAATGTTTCCAATAATAGTGTTAATGATACAAAAAGTTCAAACATTGTCAAAGAAGTTAAAGACACTATTGCTCTTGCTGCTCATACTGCTAATGATAAAAAGGTTAAAGTTGATATTTATAAGGGCTGTTGGCTTTGTCAGCTGGCAGAAAGTAATGACTGGCAAAATCATAGAATTTGGAGTTGTCCTAAATTTAAAAGCCCTCAGGATAAATTTAAGAAAATCATAGAATTTAAAGGTTGTACGAAGTGTGGAAAGCCTTTTCACTATTATAAAAATTGTAGGAGTAAATTCTCTCGTAAATGTAAGAACTGTAATTATTTTCATGCTGAATTTTTATGCATTAAAAAACAAAAGACTGTTAATGATGACACTAAGGAGAAATTGCCTTTAAAAAATGATTCCCAAACTAAAGAAGTTAAAGTTAATGTAAATCCAATAGAATTAGAACATGTTTCCAATATAGATGAAATTTTAGAGGTTAATTGCATGTTAACAAAGAACCCACAGAATATAATAGTTCCTACCTTTTCTGCTCTTATAGAAGACAAGTGTGCTAGAATAATATATGATTCAGCTTCTATGAGTACATTTATTGCACTTAATAGCTTGAAAAGATTTAATATGTTGTACTTGAAAAAAATATAGTAATTAAGGTAAATGGTTTCAATTCAAGTCAACTTTATAGGACATTTGTTGTACAGTTAAAGTTAAATATTAATAATAAATTAAATAACATACCAGCTATTGTAGTACCTGAAATTAGGTCTAAAATCAGTATTCAAAACTTAAATTCTATAGTTGATAGGTTTAAGGACCATAACTTTGCTTTGGCAGACAAATTGATTGAAGAGAGAGAGGATGTGGATATTTTGCTTGGAATAAATGAGCTGTATGTACTACCTGTACATTCATGTAGTTTTGGAAGAAAAAATAATCTTTCTTTATTGTATTATACTTCTCTTGGATTTATGTTGGGTGGTGATTTAACTGTTTTGCAGAGTAATGTTAAATATCTTAGTTTATTGGACAAATATGTAGAATGCTTTGATGGACTAGAAAAGTACATTAAGAAGGATGAAAGTATTTGACAAGAGGCTGAGAACTTAAAAGTAGGTATAAATTTAAATGAGAGTTATGAATTGGATTATTTAAATGAAACCAATGCTCTATATACTAATTATGATGACCCAAAAATGGATGACATGCTTTTAAATGACTGTTTGGATATTGAATATGGTGATAAGAGAGAGAGGTTTTCAAATAAAGATAAAGAATTAATATATTATCTTATAAATAATACTGAAAGACATTCTGATGGTCGCTTAATAATGCCAGCACTTTTTAATGAAAAAATAATTGCTCAATTACCAAATAATTTTTTCTTAGCACTAGGAATTTTAAAATCAGTGTATAAAAGTTTAGAGCATGATTTTGATAAATTATTACAATATGACCAAGTGATACAAGATCAGGTTAGGGCTGGTATTATTGAAGAAGTAAATAATTTAAATAATCTTAAGAACAATAATAAAGTATCATTTTTGGCACATAAAGCTGTGTTTAGAGTCAATACCCAAAGTACCAAATGCAGAATAGTTTATATGTCCAATTTGTGTGAAAAGGGAAAGGGAAATCTTTCTCACAACCAGGTATCTTTACCTGGACCTAACCTTAATAAATCTATTCCTACTGCTATAACTCTTATGAGGTTTGATAAATATTTAATTGTATATGATTTGGTGAAGGCCTTTCATATGATTAGGCTCCATGAGGAATTTACTGAGAAGCTTTATTTTCTATGGTTTAAAGATATAAAAAGTAGAGATTTAGATGTCATTGCATATAAGTTTCTGAGGTTGCCTTTTGGTATGAGATTTTCACCAAGTGTATTAATGGTGGCATTATATATAATTTTGATTTTGCATGTTGACTTGTATGACAGCTTTGAATTTGATATGAGAAAGTCTCTTTATTCATTAGCTTATATGGATAATTTAGCATACACCTCCTCTTATGAATGTGATGTGTGGCTGACTTACCATAAAAGTCAGGGTATATTTAGTGAGTTTGGATTTTGTTTGCAACAATTTGCAACCAACCTTCCTGATTTGCAGGCCTATATTGATGAGCAAGAGAATGAAAAACTTTCAAGTACTGTTAAACTGCTTGGTTTATTATGGAATAGAGAAAGGGATAGTTTAGAAATAAATTTTACATTCTTGAATGATAAAGCAAATACATTAAGAACTATTCTTGCTTCTATTAATAGTATATATGATCCACTAGGAATTTATTTGCCTACAAAAAATAGGGCCAAGCTATTTTTAAATGAATTACAGAATAATAAATCCATCTCATGGGATAGTAATTTGGAAGAAAGTATGATAAAAGAATGGATAAAAATATGCAAACAGTACAATGCAAGTAAGTTTCCTGTAATTCCCAGGTACTTGGGAGAACGCTCAGATTTTTATGACCTTATTGGATTTGTTGATGCTAGTAGGGATTTAATAGGTGTTGTCTTGTATTTAAGATCAGTATCAGGTAATGAGGTAAAATTTCTTTCAGCAAAAAATAAAATTATCCCAAAGAAGAGTACTGATAAAACCATCCCTGTTTTAGAACTGAGTGCTGTTAGGTTGGGTGTTCAGTGTATAATGGATGTATATCAAGACTTAACAACTGCATTTTGCCCTGTTGGTATTAATACTCTGCATTTATATACTGATTCTACTATAGTCCTAAATTGGTTGATAAAAAGATGCATAAAACATGATAAGATTGAAAGAAAGGGTAATATAATAAATAATTTACTGAATATTATTGTGGAATTATGTGAGAAAAAACCTGTTCATTTTTATCATATAGGTGGTAAAATAAATCCAGCTGACTGTGTTACACGTGCTATTTCAGCTAAGGTACTTAGTAGTAGTAATTATTTTTCAGGGCCTAACTTTGGTGATCTACCCCAAGAATATACTCTTGTGGTTCCTGGCAATTTATATAATACTGATATTTATTATGTTAACACTTTGCCAAATGATGTTGTTCAGCCCATAATTTCTCTTGACAAAACATCTTCTTTTAAAAAATTATGTAAAATAATGCATTTTGTTAGGCTATTTATTCATAAGTTGATGGTAAGAGTACATATATTAAAACCCCATTTATTTCCATCCTTAGCACATGATTCCCAGTGTTTGTACTCAGATAGCTGTAGTGTAGTTATAAGACAGGCTCAAGCTCAATCATTCCCAGATGTTGTTTCATATTTTAAAAATCCTTTATCTGTTGCAGAGCCACCATTGGTAGCTCAGTTAAATTTATTTGTAGACAATAAAGGCTTAATAAGAGTTAAAAGTAAATTGGACACTTTGAATGCAAAATTTACAATTAAATGTCCAATATTAATGTCAAAAAATTGTTCATTAACAAAAATTATAGTTATGGAGCAACATATTAAGTTAAAACATTCTGGAATTTATAAATTATTGTCTGTTCTTAGAAAAGAGTTTTATATCACTTCTAGTTATAGTGCAATAAAAAGAATTATAAAATCTTGCATAATATGCAAAAAATTGTATGGAAGAAGTATAAATTTGAATCAAAATTCTTTTAAGGATTACCGTATAAATCCATTGGAGGTTCCATTTAGAGAACTAGCATTGGATCATATTGGTCCTTTTTTAGTAAAAAATGATAATAAAGCAACTGTAAAGGTTTACATATTAATTTTGACATGTTTCTGGTCAAGAGCAGTTAACCTTATAGTATGTAATAGTGTTGATACTGAATCCTTTTTGAGAGCTTTTCAAATACATGTGTTTGAATGGGGTCAACCTCAGAAAATATTGAGTGATGAAGGTACATCCATAATTAGCTCTATGAAAATTATTAAAGAATTTTTGAAGGATGTTGAAGTTTTAAACTTTCTTAAAGAAAGAAATATTAAAATATTAGAGTTTTCACCTTACCCATCTGGAGCTAGTTTCTTAGGAGGTACTGTAGAGTCTATGGTAAAGTTGGTAAAAAATACAATTTATAGTTCAATTTCCAAAAATATTCTACCTTATAATCAATTTTATTTACTGGTCAAGGAGTGTAATATGCTTATTAATAAAAGGCCAATTGCTTTTAAAACTACTTTGAGAAATCCTGATGAAGACCCATTTGTCCCCTCAGTTATTACACCAGAACTGTTGCTAAAAGGGTATGATGTTCCTAATTTAATAATAGCTCCCCATCTTCATATTACTGAAGATGTAGAATCCTCTTGGTTACCATCTGAGAATAGATTAGAATTTTTGAATAAAAAGTATGAAACTTTTAGAAAGGTAAGAAAAAGATTAAATGAGCTATATTATAATGAATTTTTGCAGAACCTTAAAGAAATAAGCACAGATAAAAAGTTTAGGTATAAATCTAAAAAACACGAGAGACTTGAAAAGGGTGATTTAGTTGCAATAAAGCAACCCTTTTGTAAACCATACTTTTTTTCTATGGGCATAATAGATGATGTTGAAATAAACTCTTTAGGAGAGACAGTTGCAGTGTGTGTTAAAAAATCATCAGGGGAAAAGATAAGAAGACATGCAAGTGATATTGTAATGTTAATGAAAAATGCTATTGTTGATGAAGAACTAAATAGTAAAGAAAATGACATTCTGGTAAAGGAGAAGGAGGAGGAATGTAAAATCAAAAGGAAATCAGCAATAAGATGTCAAGAAATTAATAAGCAGATATGTAAAGATAATTTAATGTAAATTTTGTAATTATTAATGGTATGATATACTGTAAATTGTAACAGTAGTCTACAGTATACTCAATGATATTTTATTATTATTATATTATTATTATTTATTATTATTATTATTTTATTATTATTATTATTATTATTATTATTATTATTATTTATTAATATATATATTATTATTATTACTTATTATTATTCATTATTATTATTATTATTATTATTATTATTATTATTATTATTATTATTATTATTATTTTAATATGGACTAATTTATTAAAATTTATGTATATACATAAAGCATAAATTTTAATTTGGTGGGGGCAATGTACAAAATATGTACTTGAATATTTACTTTATTAAATAATTTTAATATATTGGGGAAAATTAAACTATGGGAAAATCTTAAGTTAAAAATTGCATTTCTATATATTAACCTCGGTTGGTACAGAAAATTATTTAATTTTCCCATGCCACCAATATGATAAACTAAGCAGCTTAAGGTTTAAATTTGTTTTTTCGATCGATCAAGCTCTCTGCCTCATTCAAGCTGCCTTTTTACGAGCTCTGCCTTTAAAGCTCTGCTATTTACCTATCACCTGATTTTTAAAGTGATTACCATCTTGACCCCCTTTACATTATTTGGTCAAGATTTGTGTTAATAATCCTTATATTTTTTTATGTTATAATGGCCTGGCGAAAATATATCTACGAGGTCCAACCCAGTATTGATGAAGTTTGAATAACAATTCTGCCCTCTGGAGGTCTGGGGCATTTGGTGAAGGCAGGCAAAAGAAATCCATCGGAAAAGATCACAATGGAAAAATTCCAACCAGGTAAGAAATGCAATTTTGTATTTTC
>JABUQX010021285.1:0-20000 GCA_015478945.1 Trachelipus rathkii | reverse complement strand
AAATATAATATTTATAATATATAAATATATAATTATATATATATATATTATACTATTATATATATTTATATAAATATTATATCTATATATATATATAATATATATATATATATTAATATAATAATATATAATACTTATAATATATATATATTTGATAAAGATTTTATTCATTAAACTTGATTCACAGATTTGATCTAATAATAACCTACACAAATTGTTTAAAATGCACATCCGTAAAAAAGTTTAATTTATTCAATTATTATTAATAATGTTACAAAAATCTATTAATTGAAGTGTAAAATATTGCCACAAAAAATAAAAACTAGGCAGTTCAAAAAACACTTTAACTACAACGGCACTTTCATAAAATAGGAAAAAAATCATCACCGATCTTATTATACTGGAAAGTCAAAAATTTTCTATAATAAGAGGGAGAATCCTGTATTTATCTAGACACACTGAACCACCCTTAAATACCCGAAAGACGAGAGCCGTGAAACAAGATGAGATCGAGGTAAGAATTTCTTTCCCACCACAATATTTGCCACAATTGACCCCAAATCAAAAAGCAATTACTTAAACTATGCAATAATAAATTTTATTGCAATGCTAATTTAATTACATTTGTTAATACACTGAATTATCATTACCGCTTCAGAACTGGCTCTCTTTGCATTATGTTCTGGTGCTGTTTTAACTACTTGCCACATCTCAAGAAAACAAATATCTAATTGTGCTTAGTAGACCCACATCTCACACTCTCTTTTGTTGACGGCAAATGTTACCAACTTCAAACAGTAAAAATTGAGGATAAGCAAGATCACTCTCGAAGAAGTATACCATAAGGACTGAATCAATAATTACTACCAGCAATATATAGGAATAAGATAAATATTCAAACGAGTCAATTACTCATATTCTTTAAATACTATCAAATGGCCAACTTGCTATAAACTATAATCTCCTACCGCTTATGACTAAGCTACATCTCATATATATATTATATATACGACCCTATTATATACTATATATATACTATCATATAATACGTTTATCATCTAGAACTACTTACAGTTAGAACTAACTGATCCTATAATATATACTTTACCTTATCTATATTATTGTACATACGTAAGATTAGATATATGGCTGTGTGTATGTGATTGTATATATATATATATATATATATTATATATATAATATATCACTAATACTATATATAATATATAATATATATATATATATATACTATAATATACTAGATATACTATATTAATATTATCTATACTAATTATATAATACTATATTATATATATATAATATACTATACAATATAAATTATATTCAATATATTACCTTATATATCTCTATATTATATATATACTATACATAATAATATACATAAAATAATATACTAATACTCACTACCATAACTTATATCAAGAATATTCAAAGAAAGAAAAATATACTACCCAATACCAATATATCAACATGTAGCACTAATAAACCAAAGAAGAACATCTGGGTATATAAACCTTATTAAGAGAAGATATATATCTTGGAACTTAATAGATATCTTTAATCAATACACTCAACTAATATGCTTAGAGAGATATTATGACGTAAACATTATCATACGTGTAACAAATAATACCTGTAGGCGTAACTCACTAATACAAAATGATGACTGAACATAGAACGTACATCAGGAACTAAAACACCATATTACCTTATTTGTTAACAACGATGCAGGCTATCGGGTTTTTGTAAACAACACACCCAAAAATCCTTCCAGCAAAATTATTATTAATAAATGGAAATTATCAAAACCATTGATGCTCATATATCACTTTGAGATCCACATTCCAAGCCCGAGTCTCCTGAGAGAGTCCAGAACCCCCGGAACTACTCCGACAAACAATTAAATAATCTAAGAATAGTCCGCGCCACAGCGACCCCGAAGATCTCCTGGCTTACCAACACTCCACTCCAAAATAAGAATATAAATACCATATGATTATATATTAATACAAAAAAATATAAATAACCTTAATTATAATACTAAAAAAATCGTATTAATATAACCATCCTAATAAAAACTAATAATATAAATCACTAACATATATAATAAAAGCTAATACGTTAACTAAAATGAAAGTACCAACATAATTTACAACAGTATGATACAGACAGCATAGACAAGAAATAACATATACATATATTATGAGAATAACTTTTATTTCTATTCATTCTCTAAAATGGATTTCAAATTTTCTCACCAACCGTTATGCGCTTTTCTAGCATTTCATTTTTTCCTTACATGAGATATAAAAAAAAAAAAATTCATTTTTAAAAAAAAAAAAATACGAACAGATTTATATAGTCTTCAAATTATAGGTATCCGATATTCGAATGAATTAAACCAGTGAATAAAAACAAAAACTGACGTTTATATAATTAACATGTTTCCGGTTACGAACGTAGGTCAAGAAGTGTGCCATGAAATTGGACTATACTCATGAATTAACAAAAATATATAATTGCAAGTACTTGTAAGGATATAATTAAAATTATTTTTAAATTAATAAAAACAAATCTTATATCAAAACACTAGCAATATCTATGGTTCAAATTTCTTACACACTTAAAAACAAGTTTCAGTAGTAGACAAAATAAAATAAAAATGATTAATATACTAATGATAATTTAGAGATTATTTATGGCAGTTTCTAAGTGAAATTAACATCCATCAAAAAAAAAAATTCCGTAACTTCATCTCACCCTAAAATACTGTTCAAAACAAACGAACAGTACTTATTTTATTGTGATTCTGTTTTATTGTACTAATAATTAAAAGATATTATTATTATTATCATAAATAAAACATTCTATTACTATTTTTCATTTCGTTTTTGGGAATAGTCTGGTAGATTTTGCTATCGAAAGCTTCCCCTGGTTAAAAACAGAAAAAAGAGAGATATTTTAATACCACACTCATTACATATTTAGCTCGCTATATAATTAATAAATTTAAATAATTATAGTTTGCGTACTCCTTACTGCGAATACAACATTAGTGACCTCTAATAGTTTAGGAAGAAAAGATATGTAGCTGAAAAGAACAGATATTTTGGACCCAATTATGAGTCCAACAGGAGAGGATAGAAGCATCATTAAAATAGACTCTCAAGTGACGTCAAATTTAGGAAATAATCGCTGAAAAGCAGCCGCTCATTGACATCAAGCGTGAAACACGCAACGTCTCGGACTCGAGATTTATCTTTATAGTAGAATATAAGCTAGCGAAAATTCTCGTAGAGACTTGCACACCGTGTTTCAAACATTTTCGTCACATCTATATTGGACGTCAGATAAACAATATCATACATGAACAAAAATAATTAATAACTCCATGGAAATGTATATAAATAGGTGCGCACCGGAAACGCAAGCTAGAGGATAATATTCTTTCTTCTGAGGAGTAAGTTAAGCGACATATGTTGGTCGGAGATGTTCCCCATATCATTCAAGTATAATAAATAAATACAACATAAAAATAGAAGTAAATAATCAATAAACTGCCCTACGTGAGGTTTAGGAGAAGTTGACTCCCGACCTCTCATATCCGAAATAAATTTGTTCTAATATGTGCTGTATCCATGTAATTTTATCTACTTCCGTTCATTTCCATAAATTCTTTTGTTTTAATAACTCGAGTTATGGTTTATTTCTCTAGTAACTATTGTTAAACATCGTAGCAACTAAACCAAGAAAGTGGAAAAATAGATTAGTAAATGCACTCAGGTACGCTTCTTTGCTACCGGTTTTTTATATTCCAATAGGAAAATGTATACCGTGATAAGGTTACCTAACAAATGTGATTTGTCAATATAAATTTGGTTTAAGTTCCTGTAAACTAAAAAACGAATTAAAACGTTCCAATAAATTACAATCATTGATCATCAGCCACCCATAATATATTTATGCAAACTTCGCTAAACCCCCCACCCCAAAAAACAGGACAAAAAAACTGTAGTTCATTCAAAAAATACAAACTTGAATAAAAATTATAACACAGCAAATCATTTCTCATTGCCTCCTAGTTACTAATTTTCACTCTAATCCAACGTATGTCCATACGAAAGCGATACCTCTATGAACGTAGAAACACCATCTCAAAACTTCATATATTTTCTTCACAGGCAAGATGATTATCAAATCTTCGGCAAAGTGAACTACAATTTCATTAATCCTAATAAATTACATATTTCTCTCCAAATTACTGACATTGACTTTAACTTTCTTCATATCTGATTGTCCAAATTAGTAAGCATCAAGTGGCCCGACGCCAATCTATTAGTCATCTCGAGCAAATTTTAGAAGATTTAAAAATAACCTTATATATTCAGGACAATACACAACTAATTAATATGGAGCAGAACACGTTAGTTATTCTATATTGTTCTAAAAATAATGTATTATACTTCTCAAAAGATATAAAAGTTGTTTCAAATCTTTTTCTATACAAAAACAAATGTTTATCTGCTATGAACAACAACCACCAAGCTCATTCACCTCCACTATATAAAAATAGAAAAAAACAATAACACAAGTAACTCAAGAAGTGATTCCCTACTACTCACTAACATAAATAAATAATATCTATTACTTAATAAGTAATAATAAATATCACATAGTACAATATATATAATATCTTATACCCCTAAATAAAACATAAAAACTCAACCACTACCACAACCTCATACCTACAGTTACTCTATAAAAATATCTATATAATCATATCAGTGGGTCATTTACAACCCCTCTTGTATTGCCAGTTCATAGTAATTACCAATCTTATCATATAAATATTATGACTTGATATTCAATTTAACGCATATACAGCTTAAGTCAAGATAATAATTACTAACGCATTTAATGCATAAAAATTAATAATACACTTACTAATATCATTAGATAACAATGTATCAGATTTAACTGAAGACGAAAAAGTCCCAATTTATCATACCGATATACTGTTATATAATACTATAAATATATAATATATAAATAAATATAAAATTAATATAAAGATAAATAATATAAATATACATAGTCCTAACCGGCCTTAAATATAAATAATTATAAGTATATATATACAATAGAGTATAAGTAGTATAACAGTATTATAAACGTTAATACATAGGTTATGAGTAGTAACTTAAAATCAACCAAGTGTAAATAGTATAGTTTATTAAAATACTACATGATCTCATCATTTAGATGAATACCTCGGTAATATAGTATATACTATACCTTAATATCTGAATATAGTCATAAAGAAAATGCGCGAAAAGCTACACGAATATACAATTTCTTTTATAATGGTACAATTAGAAGGAAGGGTTACATAAAAGATTCTTCAGTCAAAATAACTTACCTGCTATCTCGCTGAATTTCGTATAAACTTCCACACAGAATGTAATGTTCTATTTCAATATTCGAACTACATACATGAAATACCTTGAACAACGAGTTTACGTATTGTTGTAAATTTCCAGTCTGAATATAACGTAATATCTCTCTTATACAATGACAAGAAAAGCTTCATCAATATCTAAGATCTGAATTGCTGTTGTAGATGGATTCGTCACCTGAGGTGGGCAAGTTCATAGAAAAATTCAGGTATAGACTTCATAAAAGTTCTCATAATCTTGGAGTATTGTGTAGTCTTAGTGTAACATTTACTAATGTATTTCAAATCATCCCGCAAGAATACACCAAGCACTATCCCATTCGGTTCTGCCAGTCGAAGTTTTAGAGTCAAAATAGGTGCTTCGCGTTATATTATTCATCCATTTAGGAGACTCGATGAAGAGTTTCACTTTAGGAAAAACTAGCTTTTTACCGAATATTGATGTTATAAATTATGGATAAATTTAAATATGTTCATATTAAAAAACAAGAACTTCCAGAGATTTATATCTGAATCTTCTTAGTTCTGGTAGGATGAACAATAACTGTTATATATATAGATAGTATCAAAGAGTATATATAGAGTTATATATAATATGTATTATAAATTCATGACTGCTATGTTATCTTTTTAATACTTCCTCTTTCTCCACTCTAGTTTCTTATAACCTCAAATATATAGTATCATTAATTATTTTTAGAGAAAATTAATCTTTTTTTTAAATTATTACATTCAAGATTTCATGTTTAAAATTTGTAACTCTTAGTACACTAAATATAATGTAATAATATTTTACCAAACTTTTTTGACATAGACAAACAAATACATTAAATATAAATCAAAACTCAGTAAGTGAGGAAATAATATTAATCACTTAAATGCATTCTAAGTAGAAAAATAAAAAATATTTAATACCAATAAAGTATACAACAACTAATAATTAATAGTATAGCTTTTGATCATATAGCGGAATTGAATTTACCAGTTATTCCATACCCATTTCTTCTACATTTGCAACACAATATCCCACCACTGATAACCCACTAACCAAATAAAATCCCAATTTCTATCAGTTGCTCGAACTAAGCTGAATTTCCTAAAGACTTATTAATTTTCTTAGCAATATTTGAACTAAGCGAGAATATAGTCTTATGTTAACGAATTGGCACTGGCTACTCTACTCTCATTTTCTCTCTGCTTAGCCTATATTGTATCAGCTTAAAAATATTAACAATCAATCCTCTCTGTTGTTAACATTCTCTATTAAACTATACTCATTATTATATCCTTACTATCATTATCATTATTATCATAACTATCATTACTTAAAAAAATAAAACAACAAAACAAACAATATATTAATATGATTATGCATTATAATATTATTATCACAACAATATAATACTACATTCATATAACCTTAAATAATATCCAATAAACAAACACAACAACCCATACACAACAACACACAACGATAGGACTACCACAACCCTAAACACACACCACCAAACACCAAAGACCATTAAAATATATAACTTAAAACTAATTAATTTAATTAAACAAGAATAAATACTAAATATGAGATCAAATTTATTGGTACTTATAATCAAATAATAATTCAATAATTCAAACAAAAATGACATAAACCTAACAGAAATAACAAAAATAAAAACATTTTAGCACTATTAACATAATAATACATAATTTTATAATAAATATAAAAGCTTCAACGTTATCTATTCTAAGAGTATACAAATAATTTTCAAGAGATTAATAGATCTAACAAATTAAACTCTATACAAACTTTCAAATATCATCTTATATTAAGTTATAGTAACATGAGAAAACATACTCAAGTATAATAATAATAACATACGTTACATTATATAACTGAACTCTATAATAGGATTATATTAATAGTCTCACTCAACAATACTACTCTAATAGGGCTAATAGACTCCTCAGCTTCTATTAGCATATTAGATACCATAGTCATAAATATAACTACCCTTACTATACTACTTCTATAAAATTAACTAATAATATATTATATTAATATATTATGAGCGAAACGCATGGATGATATACAACGAGTTGAGAGGATAATCAACGAGTAGAGAAAACTCTATGAGGGATGTCATGCAACCTATATGAGAAAAAATATTATCCCGCTTATCACTGAAATCCAATATACCTTAAATTTCAAGAAATAATAGGAATATTTAAGACCGTAAAACGCAGAGTACGCTGCCAGGAAGAGCAATATTTTTTAAATGCACTCAACGAGAAAACACTTGCCTACATGCATAAGACATTATTTAAGATAAAAGAATTGAAAAATTTGAAAGAATCTGTAAGTAAATATTACTAATATTAAGCCTACGATAACCTGATTACCTAGGAATGCCTAGCTCAAGCTGCGTATAAAACTTTATTAATTACAAATATTTACGCATAAATTCAATTATTTAGACAATTTATTTATACCCCAAAATTATAGACAAAATTCTATATTTCAATAATCGGGCATAGATCTAGATAAATTATAGAAATGGCTCGGAAAGGAAAAACCTAATAATATAAAATACATATACCTATAGAAGAAGTGAATAGTATAGAATTTACAATAAGAATATAAATAGTAACTCAGTATCATAATATATAAATATAAACTATGAAATTATAATTATATAAGTATATATATATAATTATAATAATAACTATATATAGTATATATTAATAATAATATAAATACTATATATATACAGCGCCGACGGAGATTTACAGAGGATACAAGCACAGGGGGCAGGACCGGGGCCTCCCTCACTAAATATAAAATAAAGTAATAATAAAAATAAAGAGCAACTAATGCAGAATAAAAAAAATATCAAATAACTATCTTAATTAACTATTAAAATAAATGTTTAAAATGCTATATTACAAGGACTTTATCAGATGAATTATTATACAATAAATCTTCTAAATTTTAGCTTCCGAAAAACATATATATATTTCCTCATAATGCAACTCAATTGGACAGGAGACACTATACGATTTGTGAAAACAAAAGGACAAACCAAAACAACCAACACAAACGACCCACAACCAGAACCCACCTAACTAGAAAAAACAATGCAGTTTTTGCCATACAGCAACACGTCGGGGTAATACACGCAAGACCATATAGCTCCCTTGCTTCTTGTCTCTGTTGCAGGACTCCTCCTTTCACACAAGGCAAACCCTAAGAACCCTAACGCGCAAAGTCATTAAAAAATAACTGCATCTACAAAAATTTGGCACAACTCTACTTCAATGAGCTTGACTTGACTTAGCTACCAAAGGAAAACATGTTCAATAAAAATCACAAAAATACCTACTGAACCAAATTATGATAAACCAGGCAAAAACTATTTTTTCTCTAAAATATAAATAACAAAAACTAAACCGACATAAACTTATCACGCATCACAAGTGATCGTACTGAATATATCTGAGCTCACTCAAATAACACCATAGTAACTCAATAATTATAGCATAATAAATTTCTCAATTGCAAATATGAGGAAAACAAGGAAAATCATAAGACATAAAATATTAAATACCTAAAAAAAACTAAATATCTCTAATACAATAAAATATAAATAAACTATACTATATATATGTACACCTATACTAAATAAATAAATACTAAAATATACAATAAATAAAATACATTATACTAATATATTAAATAATAATATAAAATAAAATAAATATAAATAACTCAATACTATAATATATATAACCTTAATAATAATATAACTCAACAACACCACTATATACCCCCATAATATTACCTCACCCACTCATGTGATATTTATCATATAGGAGAGAGGAGAAAAGAGAACAACAATTTAAGAAAAGACCCGAACCAGAAGAAAAGAGACCTGAGGAGAGAGTTATACCATAATTTATTATAATTATATTGGTTGCACAAAAAATATTACTCAAATATGAGCATCCTGCATAATTCATATTATTACATGAAATAACAGAATCAAATCTCCGAGATGATGCCGTCAGGCTCCTTCCAGCATTATTAAACAACCAGGTAACGTGTGTGTGAACACCCCACCAAAAAAATATGCTGATGTCCGCGCCATGTTGTAAATTAAAAAATTTGAAAAAGTTTATTCAAATATATTAAATAGAATGCTGTTCCTCAGGTTAACGCATTTGTACCATTGTGAGTTTACATTTGTAAAAATATATATGGTATACTTAAGAATAATGATAGAAAAAGACAAAAAACTCCTTTTAAATACAGCAACCCCATCCAAAACAATCCAAAACAATTATAAAAAATACATTACACAATAAGAAAAAACAAAAAACACGAAGAGTAAAGGTTTAGGCGTCGTCTGGTAAGCAAAACACGATATTCAAGTGGTTGTCAGAAAAACAACGCAAAGATGCAAAAACAATTAAGCATGGAATACTCCACTAAAAAATGCTGAACTTGCGAATTATAGCTATCAACTCAGAATGACACAAAAAAAGGCCGAATCTGGATGTATAATAAGGATAATATCGAGAACTCTGGAAAAACTTGATCATAAGCAAATTAGAGAAGACAATAGGGAGATAACTAAAAGAAACAATAGTTCAAAGTACAGAAATTAGAAGTAACGACATTAACCCAAGATATACGTAAACAAAAAATATGACTATTTATGAGCAAATATAACGTCGAACAGGCATTAAGAATAAAAGTGAGTACAAATGCCAAGAGTGAAAACACAAATAGACAGAATACATGACTATCTCGAATACTTTCATTTACGAATCAAGAGTTTAATTACAACTTCGCCATATTTATTAAAGAATAGTAAACAAGGAACTCTAGCAATTGTTCGTAAGAGTCATCGACACGAGATGTCAAAAGTTCTTTCTAACAAGATACAACTTGAGAGAATAAAATGTAAGTGATTTCAATCAATAAGACGTAGAACAGCGTGAAATCCCAATCTCAATTGGGAACAATTGGAAAGAAGGGGTTTTACTGCTAGTTTTGTCAAAACGGTACAGAATTCGAAATCGGAGAATGATTCAATTGAATATTAAATGAGCATACTCGGCAGAGTGAAAATTTAACAATCGTAATATACCAAAGCAAGCGATATTTAAAATAATCTCTTTCTTTATCAATTCAAAGTAGGTTTAGAGCAAGGACACAGAAAAACCACAGGAGAACGATACAATGACTCAGATCAAATATCTTACATTCGTTCCGATGGAAAAATGCACAGGTATTCATATAGAAAGAGCATTCTAATTATGTTTGTTAATATTCGCATGGCTTTGCGCCACCCAAATGCAACAGCTCCAGAAGAACAACGCGGCCTTTACTCCAGAAGGCGGTCTAGGGCCCTACGTGACACGCGCATTGAGACTTCACATATTAAAAGAAATATTTATGGTATGAATCCACCATTGCCAACCTGGTATCTTCGAGAGAACGCATATATTCCATGCCCACTCAAAAACACGTTAAGTTGATGATCGTCTAAAGACAGCAGTCTACACTGCATAATGTCATCGTAGATCTCGAATGGACACAAGTTACGAGACAGCACAATAACGCCATAACCCATGGCCCATGGACATGACTCTATTAACAACAAATAATGTAATTAAAGCCACCCCGCCTAAAATCTTGATACAAAAATATCAGAACAGATAATGCTTGGTAAATAAATATAAAAGATGTTAAGTGAACTATTATTTTAAGGAAACAAAAACAAATCTGAAAATCCACGTTTTTATTTCGGAATACTAACAAAAAGAAAACTGCAAATTACTGAATAAAAAATTGTGGAAGAAAGCGACATACCTCACTACGAATTGAATCTTAAAACACACCCGAAATGGGCAAATCTACACATGACAACACGACTAATTTAAACAGCATCTTTCCATAATGAAACCAAGGACAGTAAAACTAATAACTGAGGCATCAAATTTCAAAGGAGCTTAATGAAAAATGGACGACAAGTCTGGCAAAACAAGGCATCAAAAATAAGTTTTTAAATGTAGATATGAATATTAATTTTGTATTTATATTTGTTTGTATTCAAGAATTTTTTAAAAAACAGATGTTATAGTGTAAAATTTCTTGCAGAAGAAAACAGATAGAATCCCAAATGTGCTAGATAAATAACCTTATGTGAAAGCAAGCTAACAAGGAAATGCGAAATAGAAGATCAGTAGAAAAATATATTGAAAAAAAACTAGAGAAGCAATCAGAAATCTTTCTCCTCCAATCCAGACGAGAAATTGCACTTCACCGCAAAGAAGAAACACATGCAAGTAATTGTCAATCCCATTATAAGAAGACTAACCATAAAATTTATCGAAATAATTGACTCACATATTTTCATAATTCAGCAACATCAGAGGGCAAAACGATTCATCAAACCCATTATCGGCAGGCAAAAACTAAATAAAAATATATCACACTACAGTAATAGGGAATCCAACAATTATATATGCATTCTAAATATTCTCCTCAAAATAATCAAGTTTCCTGAGAAGAACTCTTAGATTCTTTATGGACCCAACAACATATCACAGGTATAACCTGTTTTATGACAGAGTCAATTATAAGTTGCTTAATGAAATTGCCGGATATACTGAACCCACACACCCATATGCTAAGTCTCTTTCGGCAAACAACAACAATTCAACACTATTTTCTTAAAAAAACCCATAACAGTAGAAGATGAAAATTGACAAAGAATGTAGGTCTTGCTAGAATCTTATAGACTTTTTAGTTCTCGATACGCCACAATTCCAAAAAAAACACCCAGCAAACAACAGATCAAACCAAAATTACAAGGCTAACTGGATAATGAGAAAGAAGTTATATTATAATGCACATACCCGCAATCGCTCACATATATAAAAAACGATATACCTCAACGTCAAAAAGACACGATGATTTCAGGACAGACATGTCAAATTTCGGCATTTACTTTTCCCATAAGAAAGCAGACTTTTAAGTAAGTATAATCAAAAATCACATACATCTCTCGGTTGTGAAATTCAAAATCAGGACAAGTCATGAACAGCAAATCAAAAAATATATAAAAAAAGAATAAAAAAACAAAGAAATGACAAATTTTATAACAGAACGAAAAAAGAAAAGACAAAGAAAACTAACAATACATCTCTTTATTCAATCAGTAGCGGAGAGTGGAGCTACAATTTACACCTTACATTATGAATATCTCAATTTTAAAAAGCAATTAAAACATATAAAAAATAAAATATAATAAAATAACTATCATATATCTACTAATACAAATAATCACAACTAAATAAAGCTAAAAACATAAATAAAAACTAAAAAATAAAATAAAATACTAAAAAATATAATCAAAACACTACAGATAAATACTAAAATACAATATATAGGATATACGATCAATTTTCAACATTCAGCATCTACAGAAAATCCTCCTCAAACCCTATATATATATAATTAAAAATAATAATATAAACACTATACTCACCTAATATCACTCATGTCACTCGCTCAATAAATCTGAACAAGGACTCTGTCCCACGTGTCAGTCGAGTAACACCATCGAGATGAACCAACTGCAGTGTATCAGATACATATATATATAAAACTAACAATAAATATTATATATATATAATATACCCTAACAAAAAAAAAACCATAATAAAAAATCTAAACAAATACCCAAAACCCTACTCAATAAATAGAGTACTAATAAAATAATATCACTATAGTATATGAACTCTAGATAGATATATATTTATATAAAAATATAATATATATATGTATAAACGTAAAATGTATATAAATATTATTTACAGGTATCACAGGCAGACCTTTGAAATATTTACAGAAACTGTATAAAATATTTTCTCCAAATAAATAAATAATAAAGAATAACTATAAAAGCACCGACAAAATGTTATTGGTGCAAATGTTTAAGCAATCTCCACTTATCTACCGTATAACCTGTTACTTCATATAATGAGCACTCAGCAGCTTCGTTTAAGACAGAAGCCAACACAATTCCATATATTTCTCTCATAATTACATATGGAAACAACTAGCCGTAGGGTAAGGAAAAAAGAAAAATACATTTTTGGACCCTGGTAAAATTATTAGTTAGGAAAGAATGTAAAACAACAAAAAACAAAGAGATCAAAAAAGAACAATCTCTTAAACAGAACAAAACTATGGCTATATATTCTTTAAGCATGGGGAGGTCATCGGCACTAAATCTAGCTCTCACTAGGTTACAGAAATATTACTATTAAGTGATACGACAACGCCGATCTCACACACAAGGCAATCACGTATGGATAGTTAGCGGGCGCTCTAATGCCAGACTTATCTGAAACAGCGACAAGTTCAGGTCATGGGGTGACGCAAATTTATGTCCACTTATCTCTCGGATAATAAGGGTGATTTGGGGCGGAGGGACACCTCATATATCCGCTTTGCTCTTTCGCGCACCACCTCCACGAAAGTACCAAAAGAGCGCGGAGGTTCTAGAGACCCTCCGGCCCGGACAGGGGACGGAGAAATATAAGACTCCTACCCACGTAGTTCCCCGAAAGGCCAGAAAGAACCCGTTATTCCTACTCGTATGAGAGGAAATATTTCTTTTACGTTATCAAAAAAAACAAAACGCTCGCAAACTTAATAGAAAGTCTTATTTATATTTATAAACGAAACTATGAAATTAAAAAGGTCTACATAAATAGGCTTTTTATCATATTACTATAATTAAAAGTACAATAATTATTTTTAATATATATATTATTATTCTATTAATAAAACATTCTTACCTAAGTAAAATAATTTACCATGAGATATCAAAATTGATTAATTCCTTTTCGTCAAATTCGCAATAGACCTAGCTAATATATGTAAGTTTTTTAAGAAAAATAACTTAATCAAATTATTCCTTATTTGATTTACTTTATTTCTTTTTAATATCTTTTTAACGTCAATATAATTAATATTGGACCATAGCATACATCAGCATATAAGCTTATCCTCTCTCTCCCCAGTAAGATACCTGTATGTAAATAAGTATTTGAGATAATAGAGATTAGTTGACATCTTAAACTCATAGAGTGCTCGAATAATAATATGAGTAAATAAATTCAATATACTATTCAGTATATTCAATAATATATAATACATATAATAAATAATATAAATAAATAAATATAAATTAATAAAATAATATATAATAATAAATTAAATAAAAATATTAAATATTATTAATTTAACATAAAATAAAAAATATAAATAAATAAAAAATTAAATAAATTATAGTATAATAAAAAATATTAATAAAATATAATAATAAAAATATAATATAACTCATTATATATATTTAAAATTATATAATATATAACAGAAAATAAATATAATATTAATTATAATATAATATAAATTAAATATAATAATATAATATAATAATATAATAATATATAATTAATATATTATATATATATATATATTATATAAATATATATAATAATAATATTAAATATATTTAATAATATTATATAATAATATATAAATAATATATAATAAATATACTTTAAACGCTATAGTATATATGTACAGTAAATATACAAAAAATATAAAATTCTCGTAAAATAAATTACATACATTACTCTAACACGCACTAAGTATATAACAGGTATTAATACTCACCATATGAATTGCCACATAGTATAATATAATGATATACTCAGTATAATATAGCTACGCGTAAGGAATACGTGGTAGCCTCAGCTACATTAAGATTCAAGTTAACCATGTTTATATTTTAATAAATATATAAATTAGGTTGTGAAAATTAAATCATAATAAATATATATATTATAATACAGCGGGTCTGAGAGTCTCATAGTTAGCTTATTTTAACTAACTATTTTACATAGAGGTATCAATACTACTCTTTAATACTACATTTTTAATTAATTTTGAAGTGTGCCTCCCCATGTTTTCGGTTCACGAGCCGCTAACACTTGATATATATATTACCATATATAATAATATATATATAATATATATATATATAATATAATATATATTTATAATATATAAAATATTAATATATATATATATATATATAATAAATAATAATATATATAATATATAATTATATAATCAATATATAACTTATTTATATAATAATAAAAACTAAATTAAATATTATAAATAACTCTTCTCCAAAACACTATTTAATTTTTTAAATAAACCGCCTTGATACAATCTAAATATAAAGCGACCGCAGCTAGCCACACTCTAGAACTGCAAGCGATAGCAAAAAACAACGATTGCTCAAAGCGAAGAAATTACGAGAAGTTAAGTATAGGCACCGCTGAGTGCCTATAAGCCTAATTTTAGCGCTATACCTAGCTCATAGTCACTTCACACTATAAGCAAATAATCCGGTATTATGTCCACTACCAATGATCTTTGATAATCTTATGTACATTCTTCTTTATTTAATTCTTCCTCTTTATTTCGATCTTTGGATTAAATTTTCATTCATCTCTTTTAAAGAAATAAGTTGCCCATCGATTACATATCTTCTCAATGGCTTAATAACTTCCATCACCACAACTATACCCTTATGTATTAATTAAATTAATCCATGCTCTTTAAATGTATCCAAATTTCAATATTAAATTCTTTACTATAATTGACTCCACTGACTTCAATCTCGAAAATATCGTCAATTTCTAACCATAAGAATAAAAAAATAGTCAAACAGGGAAGGTACAACATACTACCTACTAATTAAGATCATTTAATAACTTTACCTCTTCCAACTAATATACTGTTGCCGATACTAAAAGAGTATTTCTACCCCATATTTCTTCCCAGATTTTACCACAATTTATTCATAAATACACCAACCTTAGCTGACAGTCCTTTTTCAGCCAAAATCCATTAAATGCCCTTACCTTTAACTATCATAATTTGTCTGTTCTTGCTTCTTTCACAGGGTGATAGTTTTTTTTTTTTTTATTTTATTTATTAATTTATACAAGTTGTCACCCACTCACGGGCAGAGCCCTAATTCAGGAGGGTAAGGTTAGTTGACAAGCCAAAATTTCATCAGCAATAGCGCAAACAACGCAGATGAAGCCACAGACGCAGGCTTTAAAGTGAGGGAAGATTAAATTCAGCAGAAAACAGAGAAGATGGAAGAGATTCAAAATATAGAAAACAGAAAAAAATTAAAAAAAAATACGAAAATAAACAACATAAATAAACATAATAATAAACCCCTTCACGGTGGCAGGAAAAAGAAGGAAGCACCGCAGCCAAAACAACAAGCCTGGAGTAACTAATATCTACAAAAAAATACTCGTGCGCACGACAGTGAGCACCCCTTGTGCTTTCCGGGGCCGTTCGTACAAGGTGGTGGAAACGCCCGAAGTGGTAAGTTCCCTCGAACACCTGCTTGTTAGGGACTTATTAGAAAATTAAGAGAATAATAAAGTACCACATTGCTGCCGCAAAGTAGTAAGGGTTCAATGTGAGCTGGAAAGTCAGAACAGTTTTAATAAGACCTTTTGGCTTTTGGACTCGACTCATGGTCCAAATTATGCACGCGCGCGGCTAAACGTCAGAAGCCCCCCCCAAGATTATCCACACTTATTGTATACACAAATATACAAAAGGGCGAGATGAGACCCTGGTGTTAGCTGAGAAAGGAGTTAATTGAGAAGAAGGGATCATTTACATCCAAAACAAACCAAAACCAAAAACTTAAAAATTAATTATCATAACATCGCCTTAAACATTCGTCTAATAAAAAAACAAGAAAACTCCCAGTTTCTATTAGAAAAGAGGCCGCACTAGCAACCGTAGTGACAATCGTGGTTTCCAAGAATTATTATTATTATGTTAATGATTTTAAAATTAAAGGCCAACGGATGGTTTGTTTTAATTGTGAAAAATCCGCACAGGAATTAAGAGAGAAGGAAAATATAGATGAAAGGCATATTGCTACTTATGTAAGAAGAATTGGGGAATTTAATTTAAAAGAATTGAAATTTCACAAGGTTGAGACGACACCAATCGGAAATTCTATTCAAGATCAAGAAAATAGAATCGGAAAGATTAATACAAAACGCAAATCCTTGAAGTGACCTGCTTTCGTATGCCATGACATCCCTAATGCATTAAAGAACAGCAATGAAGAGCTAGAATTTTACGATAGCGTTATCTATCAGAATCTCGGAATATCGTTAGTAGGGGAACTGCAAGGTTATAAAAAAGAAATACAAAACGCCGACAATCTGAAGATAGGAAACTTTGAAGGAAAATAAAGTAGGAAAGAATAAGACAGAAACCCTACTAGCAATGACACCATTGAACCCGACAGGAAAAAAGAGAAGAAGTCAGCTCCAACTCAAACCACAGGGCGATATTTGAGCGAACCTTAAGACAAGAAAGCAATAGACATAAGCTCATGACAAAGAGAAGGAGGAAAAACCCAAAGGAGGGGAAAGCATTAGGAGAAGCCAAGATCGGACGCGATGCCCCCAATGATCCGGTCACCATGCTCTCTGGATATGTTTTAACCACCAGTAGTTCCGAGAGGGCCGGAAAAACCAAATAAATCGGTTAAATAGTTTATAGATATACTCCAGTATAAGAGCAACTCGTAACTGCTCGGAAGCACGTACTGGCGATCGGAAAAGAAGAGAAATGAAATGATGTGCGCTGATTGGTCTTTCACTACGAGAGCAGTTAAGAAGGGTCTTTCAAGAGAAATCTTAGAATACAAAGCAGAAAGAGCATAGGGTCCCGATACGTTAATTACTCGCAAGTGCTCAGAGTCTGATGCTTCCTTCTCTTACGAGTAATAGAAGTTGAACATGTCGCGTGCTTCCAAAACACTGAGGGAAAGAAAGTGCTAGTATATATATAACAAATAGAGAGCGCAATATAGAATAATGAACGAGGGGCGGCGAGCCGTACAGCACGCCCTCACCGACAACATATCCCCTCAAAAGGGTACCTACCCTGTGGTGTAGGAAAGGCCATCCGGGGCCACCCGCCTTCCTAACGTCTCATATATAGGAGCCCCAAAATATTTATAACCCGAGACAAATGATATAATCACAGGCTATTAACGACAATAGATCACCTGGACGAGGGATAGAGAAAGGTAGTGCTGGGAGACAAGACCTGCGTTGCATAGCCAAATAGAATTACGTTAACTCTAATAGGTTTGAAGTGAGTTAGGTAAAAAATAGGAGGCTGAGAGAAGATCTGCGAAATCCTTCAGTTGGATAAAGTTTAGCAACAGAGCCATCAGATCGAAATAAGAGGAGGAAAACGGAAATTGTTACAGAAGTTGCATATTGGACGAATTGTCTTATTTAAAGCAAAAAAGACGGCCCAGGAAGAGAATTGTCAACAGTACCGGGGATCCACCCATTACTTGCCCCCAGGTAGACCTCCAAAACCCTCAAACCCATTAACCGTAACCATTTATCCGTGCACCCTCTAACACGGCAAAAAGACGGATTACCATATAATGTTATAGATTTTCACGTATAAAATAAAAATCATTTCATAATAATAGTAATACTAAATTACTTTAATGTAATAAGTAATAATATTATTTATTATATATCAAATCTATAAGACTTATACTTCACGTATACATGTTTTTAATCTTCGATCTTTCACAGAAACATCCATCTAACTTCAGTACTCTTCCTCAAACTGGGGACTGAGTGTCGGGACTGAATATCGGGAACTTTTGGATCACTTTTACCTGGAATGTGATTATCCAAAGGCAAGACGTAAAATATCTATTATCTCCAAGGTTATTATTTCAATACCTGTGAAAGGAGTCCATATAATCCTGAAGAACTACGGAGCATGAAAAAAAAGGACAACGAGTGTTGTAAGGAGAAGGTATTATCATTAAAAAAAGAAAACAACGGGCACGCAACAAATTACATTCTAAATGAAATACAAGATTCATATAATAAAATAGATAAATAACGGAAACGATTAAAAGAAAAATAGTTCTAAAAGATAAACGAAAACAATGTATATAAATTTGAAATTCAACGCCGAACCTGAAAAAGCAGAAGCGAAAACAAAGAGACCCAGGTCGACTTTACCGAATAACCAGGCGTAAATTGTTAAGAATTAAATATATAAACAAGTTATACAGGAGGGCTTTTCAGAATAACGAATAATCTTCAATCTGACAATAGAGCTGGCACAAGAAACATTAAAAAAGCCTACAAACAATAAAAAATATATATATACTTAAAGCAAAACAGAAAATGAAGAATAGCCAACTGAAAAGAGAAAGTATAATTGAATTAGAAATATAATGAAAAGAAAAGAAAAATTATAAAGAAATAGGAAGAGGAAATTTTATTATTATTAGTGATTGTAAATTGGTAAAAAAATATGAAAACAGCTCCTAATGAA
>JABUQX010021284.1:0-15000 GCA_015478945.1 Trachelipus rathkii | reverse complement strand
ATATATATATTTCGGATAAATATAGTTATATATATATATATATATATATATATATATATATATATATATATATATATATATAAATATATATATATATATATATATATATATATATATATATATATATATATTAGTATATATAGAGATATATATAGAGAAAGAGTTGTATATATATATATATATATATACTATATATTTATATATATTTCTTTTTCATATATATATATATATTACAGTATATATATATATATATATGTTACATATATATACATATATATATATTACATATATATATATATATATATATATATTATATATATATACATATTTCTTACATTTATAGAGATATGTGCTATTTTTGTATATATATATATATAAATATATATATATATATATATATATATATATATATATATATATATATATATATATATATATATGTATATATATATATATATATATATGTATATATATATATATATATATATATATATATATATATATATATATATATATATATATATATATATATATATATATATATATATATATATGCATGTATATATATACATATATATATATATATATATATATATATATATATATATATATATATATATATATATATATATATATATATATATATATATATATATATATATATATGTATATATATATATATATATATACATATATATATATATATATATATATATATATATATATATATATATATATATATATATATATATATATATATATATATATATATATATATATATATATATATATATATATATATATATATAGCATAAATGCAACATTTTTATTTTTATTTATCATTCCTATTGTTAAAAATCAGGCATGAAAGTTTTTCATTGTGAGAAAATTTTCATTAAGTTAAATTTTTTAAAGTTCTTTTTTATTGAGATTGGTAATAAAAACTTTTTCCAAAGTGATGTTCAAATGAGTTCATTCAAAATTAATTAACATAGTGAATAAATATATATAATAAAAGCAGAGTAATGAGTTAATTGCTCCTAAACACCAGAGTAACAGAAGATGAAACTTACGAATCTGTGAAGAAAGTCATTTATAGATTGTGCGTGCACATGAGTGAGAAAAATAAAAATTGAAACAGGTGTTGAACATAAATAACAACGAGTCATGATGGATCATTATTTGGAGCTTAGGAAACTTATGAGGTGAGAAGACTTGAGCCGTGGAAATCGACTTATGCCTTAAATTCGGATTCAAAAAGACCCTTTTTTGAACTGCATGAAATTGATTGAATTTTTTTATGTTTTAATAAAAATAATAACTGCAAGCTTAAGGAAAGAAAGATGGGAAGAGGATGTTTTTTGAGTCAGAGTTATATCTTAGAAATAGAATAATATAGATAGAACTGTAATAAAAAATAGAACGATGATTTGAAAAAATAAAAGAAACTATCATGAATAATGAAATAAATTAAGAATCTATTTAAAAGTTAAAGATGCTGAAAAATGACAGCAGCACGCTGAACAAAATAACTAAAGAAATTTATTTATTTATTTATTTATTTATTTATTTATTTATTTATTTATTTACTTATTTATTTATTTATTTATATATTTATTTATTTAAATATTTATCTAGGAATGAGATTTGTAAACAAAGTTTCAACATAGAAGATAATTATATAATTATTATTATAATAATTATAATTATAATAATTATTATAATTATTATAATAATTATAATTCAAAATAATTACAAACAAATTCAAATATTAAATGAATAAATATCTATAGGGTTAGAATTTAAAACAAGAATTATTACTAATTACTCAAAATTTAAAGTCTAATTTTGATAATAAAAACTACCAAAACGTAACGAAATAGAGAAAAGAGAAAGAAAAGCAAACGTCATGATAAAAGAAAGGAAAAATAAATGTAGACGAAAATAGGAAAAAGAAGAAAAATAAATAATAAATTTTTGAAAAGTGAAATAAAAAAATGTGAAGTTGAGTTAATATTAATTATTTAGTTAATAATGAAAAACTTTTAAATATAATAATAAATACAATAATAATAATAAATACAATAACACACACACACACACACACACACACACACACACACACACACACACACACACACACACACACACACACACACACACACAAAATAATTTACACACTATATAAAAAGAAAAAAACTTGGAGTTATAAGATTTCTTAAATAAACATGAAAATAATAATGTTAAAATAATAATACAATAATGGCCACACACACACACACAACACACAATAATACACACACACATACACAATAATAATAATAATAATAATAATAATAATAATAATAATAATAATAATAATATTAATAATAATTTAATTAAGTAAATAATGTATCTAAAATTAAAAGCAAATATAGAGGAAAGGCGAAGAGAAATTCTTATAAAAATTGGAAATCGATTCTGTGCTAATTTGGAATTTGCGTGAAGAACCTTTCGCTCACGAGTTAGGAACAATTAACGCAAACAAATGTAATTAATACTCTGGTGTGTCATTTTGACATGGGGTTTCAAGAACTTCAGGAGCAGGAATGAAAAATATCAGATAAGAATGTGAGTTATCAAGATCTTTATAGAGTAGGAAAAAATACATCAGATAAAGAAGTGTGTCATCACGAACTTTCCAGAGTAGGAATTAAAAAACATCAGATAAAAGTATAAACAGCGAATTAAAAAGTGAGATATCCAAACTTTCAAGAGCTGAATAAAAGGAATCGTAATAGGTGGCGAGTCATTAAGAATTATCAAGGTCATTGGTTAAAAGCACCAGATTAGAATCAAATTCATCATGAAAATTTCATGGGCAGAAATTAAAAGTTTCAAATCATTAAGTGAATTATCAAAGAATTTTCCGGAACAGAAGTGGAGAACATTGATAAGGAAGCAATTAATCAAGAATAAGAATAAGGGTATAAGTGAAAAGAATAGAATTAAAATGTGTGTAACTTGGAACTTTCTAGAGTTAAAGTGGAAGTTTTAGTGTGTATTATTAACGAGAACACATGGATTACTTTCCTATTTATTGAATAACAGATATATTAAGATACAAACTAAAGCGATGGACCCAAAGGATAGTGATTTTAAATAAATGTACATATGTTTAAAAGCCCATCCCAATTATCAAAAATTTCATAATTTAATTCGATCATTCTTAATAACAAACATAAGAGCGCCAGCTCTTATATACACACATGCACACACACCTACAGACACACACATACACACACACATACATAAATATATATATATATATATATATATATATATATATATATATATATATATATATATATATATACTATATATATATATGATAATTTAATTATATATATTATATAATAGTAAAGTATATTATATATATATTATAAATATATATATATAATATATATAATATATCTATAATGATAATATAATATATATAGTATATATCATAAATATATTATATATATATATATATATATATATATATATATATATTATATAGATATATAAAAGATTGTATAATTTTATTATTTACTGTATTGGTATCAAATTTTTATATTGGAGACGATTCTAAATATATATATATATATATTCATATAAATGTATTAACACATGCAATAACAAACACTTTATTAATATTTACATGAAGTTACATTCACGATAGCACACATGTATATATACTAATATATACATGTACATGCACACACTCTTGGAAGTACTACAAGCTACTTCAGTCTAACAATGACTGACGTACACGGCTTGCTTTACTTCCCTACAACCAATCGCACCCTGGACGCAACCACAATAACACACTTAATATATAATACTACCATATATATATATTATAAAAATAAATACATCTATAAATCTATAAATACTATACATTACTATACATAAATATAAATATGTATTATATATAATATATCTAATATATATAAATATATTATATATACTATATAAAATATATATATATATATGCGCCGGGGTAGGCCTCTCACTAGCCCCCCGGGCTATTTCAATTGAACTTCCACGATATCCACTATAATATCATAATATTAAGAAGACATGAACAACTTGCAGCCCTCTAGATGTAAATTTTTATCATTATCGTTTATCATTAAGCTGTTAAATGGACTTTGCTAATGCAGAACCTCTTTATGATTACAGCCGTTTAATTTACAATGTTTTCCAATCGCTCATTACTATGCAACTTATATTAGTGCGAGTGCATAAAACGTAACGTGTTAAATATCAATTTTATTAATTAGTACTTAATCATTATTTATTATTCATTAATTATGTATTATATATTTATTATTTTATTATATTATATTTATTATTATTATTTATTATTATTATCATTATTCATTATTATTATCCTTTGTCTCATATATTATTATTATATATATTATTTATTATTATATTATCCTTTTGTTTATTAAACTCTTTAAATTCTTAACATTTGTTATATATATTAATAATAATAAATATTATTTTTTATTATTATTATTATTATTATTATTATTATTATTATTATTATTATTATTATTATTATTATTATTATTATTATTTATTATTATTTTTTTTATTAGATAATTGCAATTATTCGACTACGTTAGCTCAATTATAGTCATGCCATATATATAGTACCACCGCCTTTTACTTCACGTTCTCACTCCTAGCACCTATCATCGAATTATCTACAATTATTGTAAAAATATTATTGTTACTACTATCGCTATGATCTAAAATATTATCAACAATATTCCAATTGATAATATATAATAACTCTCATATCATACTGTTATGAGCTAAGGTGTAAGATTGTTATTAATAAAATAGGTAGAGAGTGCTTGCTTTCTTGCCATGAAAAAGAAAATCGATGAAGAGACAAACAAACTCTTGGAATAATTTAAAGTGTTCGCATATAAAAATACTCCGTCGTCAAATATTGATTTTCAACCTTTATTTCATCAGACCAGTCTTTGAACTCGTTTTTCGCTCTATCTTCACAACGCAATTCTTTTATTGTTGATAAGTTTTTTGCAAATTCTTATCTATTTTTATCAACGGATAATGAAAAGCTTATATAAAATGGTTATAACTTTAGAGGTTGCTTGGTAATTAATATTGGAACTGGAATTCCTTTGTTTCCTATTATTATTATTATTATTATTATTATTATTATTATTATTATTATTATTATTATTATTATTATTATTATTATTATTATTATTATTATTATTATTATTATTATTTATTATTATTAGTATTATTATTATTTATTATTATTATTATTATAATTATTATTATTATATTATTATTATTATGATTTATTATTATTATTATTATTGTGATATTCTGTTGTATCCATATTCGGCTTATCTCTCCTCGCTGCTTGTCCTAGTACAACCACTTTCGTCACTGCATTAGATAGAAGAGGCAGTGCGTCTGATCTTAGTCACTAGGTTACCCATTAAAGAAAATAATAATTCTCTTGTTTTTATTATTATGATTATTATTATTATTAGTCTTATTATATATTTTTTTTTTATATTATCTATTATATATATATTATTAGTCATTATTAAAATTAATTTTATCCATTCGTGTAACTAAAATATAAGAAATATTATTATGAAAGCTAGATCATTAGCATCTTAAATATATTTGTGTTTCGCCTTTTACTATTAAATCATTGTATTTAACTCTTCATAATTAAATTTTAAAAAATATGTCAAAAGTATTTAATTATTATAATAAAACTTATTGTAAAATTAGATTAAAAATTAAAATGATGATTTTATTTTGTAAATTTTCCCAAAATGTTTCAATTGCCTGAGGATACTTAAAATGTATGGCGAAGTATCGCAAGAAATAATCACCTACTTCATAAATGAAGTCAAAAATTAATCTCGAGAAAATTGCTTTTTTTATTTTTTATTTTTTCCATTTTCAGAAGAAAAAGAATTTCAAAAATTGTCATTAAAAAAAATGAAGGTTCGGTGAAACTCCGTTCAATGGTGTCCCTTGAGGCAAAAGCCTTAGGCAAAATTCGCGCAAAAGAATCTGCTTGGCATTCATTTAAAATTTAACTCAATTTTTTCTTGCTTGGCATCGGGAAAACATTGTTAACATTTGCCCGACATTAATTTGATAACTTTCTTACAGCTTAATTTGTTAGAAGTTTGGAACATTTCCATATTAATAAGTGTGTTTATTTTATTTAGTTATCAAGTTTTTTTTTTTTTTTTTTTTTTTTTTTTTTTTTTTGAATTCTCGTAAACGAGATTCTCCTTGTAACATTCACTCTGCATACATAATTATCGATTGCAAGAAGTTTATCGAAATTGAAAATATTTTATCGACTTTTGCAAATTATCTCGAACTGAATATGAAATGGATTTAGAAACTACCAATTTGTAGAAGAATAATCTTTATCAAAATTTTGGACAATCTTTGCAAAACTACTCAATTTTTTTTAATGGCTCAATTTTTTTTTAATAATAATAATAACTAACGCTTATCTATTTGTTTAAAAATTTCTTTAAAAGTTCTTTGTTTCCTTTTCATAGTGCTAATAAGATTCAGACAGCAATTAAAAGCAATAAAATATCTTAATTTTTTAAAAATATCTTAAACAATAATATTTAATAAAAATATTTTTTTTTGGCAAAAATTCAATGATATATGGTTCAAAAGATAAGAGAGGAGCTTTTAACTACCTGAGAATAATAAAATGCTTTATAAATAAACCACATATTTATTAAGGATTAAAACTTATACAATAACAATAACAGATAAAAAATATAAATAAAATAATAATATGAACTAAACTCATCACATACTTTCTCACTATACAATAAAATACATAAAACATTAATAATAATATGCATAATCATAACATATAGTGGTGGATCAAATATCCGTAGCAATCGTCAAATAAATAATAAATAATAATAATAATAACGTAATAATAATAATTCCATAATCAATATAATAATAATAGATTAAATATAATACTAATAATAATAATAATATTAATTAATAATAGATAATAAATAATAATAAATAATAATAATCAATAATATAATAATAATACATAATAATTAATATTAATCATTCAATTTGATTAAATATTAATAATTAAATATTAATAATAATTATAATAATTAATAATAAATAATAATAATAATAATAATAATAATATTAATAATAATAATAATAATAATAATAATAATAATAATAATAATAATAATAATAATAATAATAATAATAATAATAATAATAATAATAATATAAACAACTTCCATTAACCTCATAAATTAATCCACTACATATTCATAGCTCTATCTAATAAAGTTATTGTTAGTTCCTGATGAAATTACAGATCCCTTAATATAATTTTCAACGCTACCACAATTTAAGGAAATAATAATAATAATAATTAATGTATTCGCTTAATTAAGAAGATGTTGTAAATTTTCTTCTTAAGCTTCTCGCTTTATGAGTTTGGTCGTAATGTTATATTTAAAATTATATCTTCACTTTAGATATTATTTTGGAACTCTCAAGTTTTTGTTATGAAGTAGTCCATATTAATTCAACACCTAATTATAAGAGATATAATATATATTATATAGTATAAATATTACATATAGATAATATACTATATATATATATGTATATATTATTATATTATATATATATATATATAATTATTAGTAAATTATTATAATATTATAAAGATATATTATAATATATATATATATATTATATATTATATATATCTTATATATATATATAATAATATATATATTATATATATATATCTATAATATTATATATTTATATCATACTACTGATATATATATATATATGCATATATATATATATATATATATATATCTATATAGTATATATATACTTATATATATATATAAATTATATAACTATATATATTATTACATATTATATATATAATTTATAAGTAGCGTATGAATTATATAATATATATATATATATAGTATATATATTATATATATAATATATATATATATATATATAGATAGATATATATATATATTTATATATATTATTAGTATATATATATATTACTATCATAATATAATATATATATATATATTATATTATAATATAATATTTATAAAAATATACTATAATATTATACATAACGTATATATATATAATGTATAATAGTGTATATATATATTAAATATAGATATATATAATTATATATATTAGTATATATATACTATATATCTTATATATGAAAATTATTAAGTAGAACGTTATATACTTATAATATAATACTATTATAATAAATATATATATAATATTATTATACATATTATATATATATAGTAAATATATTATATATATATATATTATATATATATATATTATATATATAATATTTTTATATATATATATATATATCTATATACTATATATTATATATATAAATTATATATATATATATAATAATATATTATAATAATAATAATATATATAGTATAGCATTCATACTCCTTAACTCTAGAGTGGTGTTCAGCTGTTATAAAAGATCAAATTACAGGCTGTCCCATTTTGAATATAATTAATCGGTAACCTTTCATACCTTTTGACAAGTGCAACGGAGATATAATAATAATAATAATAATATAATACATAATAATAATATAAATAATAATATAATAATCAAATATAATAGAATAATAATATAATAATATAATATAATAATAAATCAATAATATAATAATAATAATTAATAATAATAATAATAATAATAATAATAATAATAATAATAATATTATAATAATAATAATAATAATAATAATAATAATAATAATAATAATAATATAATAATAATAATAATGATAATAATATTAAATAATAATATTTTATTAATAATAATTGTTATTTTATTAATAATTACTTAATAAATAAATATAATTAATAATAGAATAATTTCTTAGTATACAGAATATTTTATTAATCAATAATTGTTATTTTATTATTCATTATTGATTAATAATTATTATCAAATTATTTTTATTTATTATTATTATTAATTATTATTTATTATTATTATTATTATTATTATTATTATTATTATTATTATTATTATTATTATTATTATTATTATTATTATTATTATTATTATTATTATTATTATTATTATTATTATTATTATTATTATTATTAATGTTTTTGTTATGAAATTTTTGTGAATAACGTTTTAAATTCTTTTTGGTTAAATATATGAAAGTTTAAATATGAATAAAAAATTAGAACAATTGATTTTTAATATCTACTCTTGTGGGCAAAGGCCGAGTCCCACAAAATTCCACAAGTCTTGTGGTAAATTCCCCAATACAATGTCACATCAAGGGCCGACATGTCTCGATACACGGCGTTTAAAAGTGTGTTCAAAATGAGATTATTTATGATGAACTTTCAGGTCAAAAAGGATTTCATCTATGTCATATTAATAAAGGAGATTTCGGGAGTTCAGAACTAAATTGAGGCGAAAATTGATGATATTTTTCCTATCTTGATGCTTTACGTTTTTGTAATTTATCATTGTTATAAATGGGTTAACCTTTTCCCCTCTAATGATTGTAGTTGCAGGATTTTTCGTCGCGCATCTGAAGTAATTTTTCTATTTCTTACCGTGTTTAAATATACAATTTGGTTTATTTTATACATTATACTACTTATATTTTATATACTTAGATTTTATATATTATACGTTATACTACTTTCTGTTTCTTCACTGTTCTTGATTTATATAGTTTTATTATTAGATTATATCTTTCATATATATATAATATATAATACTATATATATTATGAATCAATTAAGATATATATATATATTATATAATATATATAATATAATATAATATAATTATATAAAATTAATAAATATCTCAATTATACTTTACTATTATATATTATTATATATATAGTATATATATTACCATAATAAATTATCTATATATCGTTAATAGCGTCAAGTATTAATAATTAATAGTATATATTTATTGTATTAATCGGTCATATATTAATATCTTATTACTATTTATATAAATAACCAGTTAGTACTTAATGAGATATTGTTATATATAGTATGAAAATAATAGTAAATTATATTAGTAATTTCATAATCAGCGCAATACGTATATTAATTTAGATTCCTATCATATTTACATGTATATCACTATAAATCTATACTATAATATTATGAGTATGGAAATGGGTTTCGCTTCATTTCCATGCCCAATAAATGAAAGACCTCAGGAGAAAACCCCTGCCATTATTATATAATATCGTTCGAGTCCACTCTTACTACATAGGCACCTGAGTCGTCCGATCACCCTGAGGGTTCCATTGTTGATTTGGAGGCCTATACATACCGTATTGCGGAGGCCAAAAAGCTGAACACTGGCTAGGCTAGCCACCTCTATAAAATTGATAGTATGTATGGGCCATTCCTGTTACTGGTATGTCCATCTACTTAGGCACATAGTATCTCTACTGGTCTCTCCATACTTGACATTTTGAGCATATCTAAGACTAAATACCTCTTTGTCTTTTTAATTCAATCTACTCCAGGGCCAATTCTAGACGATCATCATTAGCTAATAGAGTATAATTTAAAAAGAATATAGTAAAGTGAATGAGTATTACTTTATATACCTAGTGACCATCTTTACTGGTCACACCTTCTGGCCTTCTCCCATGGACCATCTTTCTGGCCATTCTTACTGGCCATCTTCTGGCCATTCAATCTGCATCCATCTTCACTTATTTTACATCTCTCATGCCATCTCTTTAGTCATATCATCCTGGTTTAATATTACCTACTGAACAATTTCCCTTGCCTTCTCCTGGCTCTAATCCTCCTTTGCTTAATTAGCTTCTTCCATCTACTGAGGCCATCTCCTATTATGTCCTATCATACTGTCCATCTACGTTTCCATTCTCACTCTCCATCTTCTGCGATAGCTATATCATACTATTCTATACATATACTATCAAATTCTAAATCTAGCTGCCATTTCTGCCATCATTATCATAAGGCATCTTCATTTTCATCGTACTACCATCCCCTGGCCATCTTCTCATATCATCTTCTGGCTTATCACTTTAGGATTACATCAAATCTTGAGTTATCATTCCTAGCCAATTACACTTGCCATCTCTACTCTCCATCTTCATGATCCAATCTCCTGGCCATATCCTTGTTACATCTTGTCGGCCATATCCCCACTAAAGCCATCTGTCCATTCTACATGGTGTATCATCCTGACCATCATTTTGCTACATGCTCCTTATGTATCATCTCCTGCCATCTATATTGGACATCTTCTGTCCTATACTACTGGCATAATCGCCTGGCCATCAGGTCTAGTATAACCAGCTCTATACTGGATAACACCGGATCTTAATGTCAATCTACTGACCATAACTCCTGGCAATCTTCAGATTTCATATTCTCCTTATATTTATCGTCCTAGCCATATCCCCATTCTTTATCTCCTGACTATCTCATGAGCTATCTAATAATATCTATATGTCATAGGCCACTATGCCATGAACCATGGAAATCTTCTGTCCAATCTTATTGCTGATTCCATCTGTTTGGCCTCGTAAATACCTCATCGTGTCGTGTCCATCTACTGGAGCATTTCTCCTGAGCATACTTCTGGCCTTTCTACTGCATCGCCTGTCCGATCCTCTGGACCCATCAAAATTAATAACCGTGACCATCTTTCTGTGCCGAGTACTTTACGTGGCTCTCATTCTCCCTATTAGGGTCATTTCCTTTGAGAATAACGCTCAGTGCGAGCAATCGTAACTGACCAATATTCTGCCATCGTCCTGGCCACCTATTCTGGCAAGTCTTTTCTAAGTTGTCGAGTGGTGGAGTGGCTACTTCTGAATCGTCTCCACCATCTTCCCTGTTACCATCTACTGGCCACAGTTTCCGCTGTCTCAGGTCTCCTCTCGCTATCTTAAACTGTCCGCTCGACATGTCCATGGCTTCTGGAGGCCATCCCTAAAAATGACTCTTCTTCTGTCCATCTACTGGTCTTAATCCCTGTCCATCTTTCCCTCGTCCGATCTTATCTTTGTCCAACTTTACCTGTGCCATCTACATTGAGTCCATCTCACTGGCCATCTGCTGTCCAATTCGTACTGTCCATCTCCTGTGTACCGAATCTTCTTGGACATATACTACTTATGACGTATCTTCTGTCCATCTACTGGTCATCTACTGGCCATTTTACTGGCCATCTTCTGTTCATCTCCTGTCTCAATCTATCATTAGACCAGTTACCATCATTGGCACCCATCTTTTATTACATCTTCTGGCTATTTTTCAGTTCATACATCTAATCTGGAATCTTCGCCAGCCATTCTATCTATTAGCCACCTCCTCTCCATTTCATTCTGTGTCACACTTACTCCGCTATCTCCTGTCCATTTGTGAGCTTAACTACTAACCCATTCTTTTTATCCTTATCTTATCTGTACGTCATTTCTCCTGTAGCCATCTTACTGCATCTTCATGGCCATTCATCCTGTCACATATAAATAATTCATTAACTCCGCGCACACCTACAGTGGCGCATAGCTATCTGAGAAGAGAGGAGTAAAAGGATCAAAACATCTAACCTATTCTCAATTCTAACACCTATAAACGATCTCGTTAGCTAGCTCTAATTCCTGGATATATTTAGAGTGAGAAAATACTATCTCATCAATATCCTGACATGCGGTCTTGTATGCATCGTTTCTTCCTATCTACTAGCATCTCCTGCCATATTTTGTGCCATCTAACTGACCTATCTTCTGTCCATTATAGCTGGTTCATATCTCTACATGGCCATCAATTCTGCCCATTCTCTCCTAGCCATTCATCCGCTGAATCCATGCTTTTCTGGGCCAGATAATAGCAAAAAAGGCAGCAACATTCTTCTGATCCCTCTCTAGCTCTACTCTCGATCATCTCACTGGCCATCATTTTACAGCACTATCTTTGTGAGTTACTATCTAACTGCCAAGTCCCTATGACATCCTTCTCGTTTCCATCCAAGGTAAACTGCGTCCATCATTGGCCATTTTATTGATTTTAATCTAATCTAGGCATCTTCCTAGAAGAAATCTTCTTATAGACTCTAACGGTCCATCTCCGTCCATCTACTCTGGCCAACTTCATATCTAGATCTCAAATCTATAATGCTGCCAAACCCAATTCTCCTACTGACCACTATACCTGGCCGTTATTCTTTTGGCTATCTCTGAGCCAAATTCTTACTTGACCCAGTACTCTGATACTGGCAAAATCTTCTTACACACTTTCCTTGTGTTCCATATCCTGTCCATTATCTGGCCCATCCACTGACTATCTTAAGTACATCTACTGTCCATCTCCTCCATTCTTCTAGGCCATCTTCTGACCCTCTACTGACCATCTTCAGCCCAATCTTTTGGCCACCTTTTGGCTATCTCCTAGCCATCTTCGAGCCAGATCTACAACTGAGTATCTCTTGAGAACATCCCGCTGGCATCTTTTATCCATCTTATCTGACCCATTCGCTGGCCATCTTTAGGTCCATCTCTGTTTTTATCTGCGTCTGCCGGTTCCCCTCCAGTCTGCCTGACCGATCTTCTGGCCATCTGTGACATGAGCGCATTCCTTTACCTGAGCCCATTTCTGCTAGTCATACCAAGCCAACATCGTTCGTGTCCATCTATCATGCCGTTTCACTCTTACTGGATTGGGTCATGATTCTGGCCTTAAATTCTTGCGCCTGGGCAAATCTGTGTCCATACTACCTGGTAGCACCCTCACTTCTTCTGGCTATACTTTCTGTCCATAACTTATTACTGGCCATCTCCTTATCTACATATCTATATACTGGTCACATCTACTTTACTATCTTTCTGTCCAATCCTCATACATGGGCCTAACATCCTATGCCATCTTTATGGCCAGCCTTCATGGACCTGTCTATATACGAGGACCAATCTAGCTGGCCATTCTACTGGCCTTCTTTTGGATAATATCTATCTAGTAATATCTACCATATTTAATATCTCCTATATCCATCTTTTAGACTGCGGTGACCCTATATCTCCTGAGTTGAATCTTACGATGTATGACCGCACTCTCCCTGCGCGTCTTCCATGATGGGCTATTCCTGCCTTGTCCAATCTACCTATCCAGATCTAACTGGACATCTCCTGGCCCATCTCCAGTCCATCTTCCAGGATATAATCTCGCGTGGCGTCATTGCTTATAAGCATCTTCTCTAGAACCATCTTATTATTGTACCATCTTCATTATAGTCCATTCACTTAATTGCACCATTGTACTTTAAAAGATACCTCCGTGTGCTATGACGCTAATTCTACTGACTCCGTTATTCTCCTCGTGTCCATTCTACTGGTCATCTCCTTGCCATCATCATTCTGGCCATTGTCTACAGCCTGACCATCCTTCAGCTGAAACGGCATCTACTGGCCATCTTCGCCATCTCTGGCCATCTTCTAGCTATCTACTGACCATCTTCTGGCCATCTCCCGGCAATCTCCTGTCCATCTTTCCATCTTCTGTCCGATCTTCTGTCCATCTTCTGGCCATCTACTGACCATCTTCTGTTCAATCAACTGAGTCATACCTGGATATCTTATGGCCCCCAGGTGCACCAGTCTCTTGGCCATCTTTGTGTCCCATACTACGTGGCCACTTCCCTGGCCATCTTCTGCTCTACTACTACTCCGGTCTCCTGTCCATCTTCTGGCCATCTACTGACCTCTTCTGTCCCATCTACTGGTCATTCCTGTCTCGATTTTGCTGGTCTTCATCTCTGTCCATATCTCCTAATGATCCATAACTGAGCTGAATCTCCTGGAAAATCTTCTG
>JABUQX010021283.1:20000-47124 GCA_015478945.1 Trachelipus rathkii | reverse complement strand
ATATATATATATATATATCATTATATATATATAATTTAGATATAATATATATATATATATATATATAGATTAGTTAGGTTGTAATAATTCTTGTATGTATGTATGTTCGCTTGCCATGCATTTCAGTAATATATATATTACTACTATATAATATATATATATATATATATATATATATATTATATATAATTATAAAATAATATATTATATATATATATATAAGTATATATAATACTTGTCATTAGGTAACGTGTAGTTGTTGAACTATTAGTCTCAAGGACGCTTCTTTCAAGAATAAGTAACGACGTGTCTCGTCGTAAATTCAAGAGCTTTAAAGGACTAATTATAAATGCTATCTTGAATTCGAAACGTCAAAACTTTAAACTTCAATTTCTTGTATTACCTAACGAAATTCCGAATTGCAGCGTCTGAAATAAATTATCTTCTATCAAATGCACTTACGCACACAGACAGTCAGACTGACACACACACACACATACACAACGCACCACACACACCACACACCACGGCACACCGACACATACACACACACGACACACACACATATATATATATATCATATATATATATATATAATAATATATATATATTAATATATATATATATATATATATACTATATATATATAGTAGGTGAAGTTGCATAATAAAGAAGAAAAATCTATAGACTTTTTAAAGAACCTTTATTTAGATTGAAAGTTTCATAAATATATGTTGACCTAAAAATCATGTTTGTTTGTTTTTTTTTTGCATTTATTCATCGGAAATATTTAAGAAAGTTTTTGAGTTTTATCTTTCCTATTTAGGGGCCGAGCCGACTGGGAACAGAGGGGGAACAAGTCCCCCCGTCGTCCACCGGGAGCCGACGAACACCGACTACCTGCCATCTTTGCGGTTTACCTTTTGGTATTCCTTTAGTTAAATTATCACAAATAGGTGTAAAGGAATTAAAATCTATTCTTTATTTTAGGTGACATTCTTAGGTTCGGTTGTTAGGTGTGAAAAGAATTGATAAAATGAAAGAATGTATTAGAGAGTTGTGTGGTGTGAAGGAAGGAGTAAAAAGAGAAGGAAATGAAAGTCGTTGAGATGGCTTGGTCATATGGAAAGGATGGATGATAACCGGTTGGTTAAGCGGATGAATAGTAGTGAGTGTGCTGGGAATCGGACAGGCAGGAAACTGAAGAAAAGGGCTGATTAGTTCCGTAAAAGGACATGCCTCGGAGGCAGAGAAATGTGGGGAGTGGCAGAGGCGACGAAGTAAGGTGCAAATCAGGAGTGAAGTGGCTGGGTTTGTGAGGGGTATGGTTGTGGCCCACCTGAAGACCTACCTTGACAGGCATGCCAAATGAGATGCCATAGTGACGGTCCATCGAGCTCTAGGGTGGATTTTCTAGCTACAACGAGTTGTCACTAAAAGGTATAAGAGAGCGTAAAGCTGTGCTTTCTTTTCGACTTGTCTCATATTTTTCTACTACTGTTCTGTTGCGGTGAATTGCTGCACCTCTACCCACACAGACAGTTATGGTTGGTCTTGAGGGAGCGAAGGCGAGTGGATTATGTAATGATAAATTATTATATATTATATACATATATATATATTATATATAATATATATCATATATCATATATATTTATATATATATATCTAACTATATATATATATAATATATATACTATATATATATATATATATATACTATATATATAATATATATATCGTATATATAAATATAATATAGAGATATAATTATATATATATAGTAATATATATATATATATAATATAGTATATATATATAATATCTCTCCTTTTCTTCTTATCTCCCCTATCTCAACTCTTTCTCTCCCTATCTCTCTGACTATCACTCTCTCTATTATTCTCTCTCTCAAACTTCTTTTTCCACTCTCTATCTCTCTTATATTAAACCTATGCTGACGACTCGCTAAATAAGTATTATATATAGTATAAATACGAGAAGGAAGATAAATCTAAAGATATTTTGGGTTTTTAAGGTTTGCAAAATCTTAATAATATTAGGTTTTATTATTAATACTACTAATTGTTATAAATGATTTAAAAAAGAAATAATTGATAGTATAATACTTAATGAAATAAGGGTGTATATATATAATTACTTTATAATTATTATTATTATTTATTATTATCAAATTTACTAATTAGCAATTAATTATTATATTTATATGTATGTAGTTATTATGTCTCTATTTCGTATCTTATAGATAATACTTATGTTTATGCGCTAATTTTGTAGTATATTCTCATTATTATTGATATATTATTATTTCTATTCTACTCCTATTTAAGATTACATTATATCTATGTAATATTTATGTTATTTAGGAAGGCGTAAACTAGTATTTATAAATATCTCATGTAGAATTTTGTATTTGTTATTCAAGCGCCGTCTATCAACTGTATTTTATGATTATTTATATATATACCTCGACTCGGGGAGGTAAGAAGTATCTATTTTGTAAACTATTAATTGGTATTTACTTATTTACTTATCTATAAGATTAACTTTGATATATGACATCCTTTTAAATTAAATTTTATGGGAAATGGCAATTGTAGATAAATATAATTTTGTACGTAGTATGATAAACAGATCACTAAGAGTATAATCAATACTCAGACAGCACTCAGTAGACAAATTACAGGTTACAGAGATATGAGACATATACTAATATATAGATAATCATGTATACAGTATAGTGAAGATACGTATACCTATCAGATATATAGTACTCAAAGATGAGATAGACAATGCAGATACAGACGATGACTACGGAGAGGATAAGGGATAGAATGAAAGATATATACATGATATATATCTGGTAATAGACTTGGGAGCAGCAGCAGGTATCATGGTAGAAAGTACCGTAGCACTAGATTTCGAAGCATATAATTTATAAAGTCGCAGCGACTATGACTAGACATATCGAGTCTGAGACAGAGGCGATTAGTGGTTGAAATCAATGATATGAATGCAGGTCTATACTAGACATGCAGAACCACTAGATAAGCACGACAGACATTTGATCTACGCATGCGATGACACAACGCAGTACAACTTCTTTTCATTCAAGATAGAGCTATGCAGTCCGCGATGACCGTCTCGTCTAGCGTAAGGTACGTACTTGGACTTCGGAGAGATAGTGGGAGTAGCGGATAAGTATGCTGTATATACACAAGAAATGCTCAGACGCGTGAGATGTCTATGACAGCATAGTAATTAAGCAAAGTATGTCGCTTCAGTATACACGCTCATAACCAAGAATGCATTTACAGCGTAGTACAGATCAGTACGAATAGCATGTTTTTATTGTCTTGTGCCAACTCAGTTATACTTCTCTCTTAACCATTACGAAATTATTAATTCTCTCAAAGATTTCCGATGGAATGCTCAGGTTACATGTTGACATGCAAGCAGAGATACGAGGGAGCGAATTGTGACACGTATCCGCTGGCACATCTTTCAATAGGACGAGAAATACTGCCTCGCGTGCATTCGTATCGTTCTACATGAGCAATGCCGTTAACGCCTGCACAAAGTAGCACTGACCTATTGGAGACTCTTTACTTAGTGATATCATCTCTAATTATTCATTATGGTGTACTTATTAGCTCTCATAAATGATCATATGTGATTAGTATGATCTATGAATTTTGTGGTCATATATTCTTATGTCATCTGTGTATCTAGAGTATCTTACTTTTTGTTATTAGTATTATCATACTCTCCATAGATATATATAAGATGCAAGTCGTCATGCATTCTGTCTATTGCTAGTATTAGTATTCGTGTATTCCTTAACAATTTGTCGTGAAAGGAGATCAGCAGTGAGATACTTACAGTGTGCTGCGTGTTTCACAGGACAGCACAGCGCTGAGCACTAGCTTTTCATCTTAGTGGAATACCGTTGAACAGGCAAAAACACACGAATACTAGGTCTACCGAAAATCCACATGCTTTTTAACACGTGTAATGCAATTGAACAAGTAAACATTTCAAGAATAAACACTCGCTTGATCTTGGGAAACAGCATCCTCACCGTACAAAGAACTCTATGCTACTGGACAGATCATGGAGCACAAGGCCAATACACAATAGACGCTTTCACATGTGTTGCAGTTACATACCTCGTCTACGCTATCTCGCCGGTCTGCCAGATAGACACCTAACTCCCCGAGCGTTTATAACGACATGATACGATATGATTCTGTCGCACGCTGCGATTAGTAGCGTTTCGTCTTAGAGAATGCGCCGCGTCTTACTTACGCGTCACTCACTCGATGCTGTGTTAATCAAACATACGCTCTTAGACATCCAAATTATTGTTACTACAATAATTATTATGTATTAATATCGGAACTGTTAATTAGGATTAGTCCGTCGCACCTTGTAGTCGCGTGCTTGGATGATGACTCATTTTGGTGCTGTAGTAAAGGTGCGATTAGCTCTGAGTACTCAGATAATTTAATGATGTATTTCTCGGTGTGGTTTTAATATACACTATGATAAGTGCGTATACTTATGTGCAGGTGCTGATTAGCCGGGTCGTGTCGGTGTGAGCTATCCAGATAATAAATCCCGTACTCAGTAGTTGTGCTGAATCACCTATCTGTGAATCTCTAACTTGATTCTCTCTTTATTCCGTTTGGTCGTTCTAGCTCCCTCCCACTTACGACATACTCATCACTCCTACTCTTCTACTTAGAATTTCATGACACTTTAAATTCCGAATCCGGTTCATGTTTTCAAGTAATAAATGTAATTACTACCTCATATCCAATTACTCAGATTTAGGCATCAAAGTCATACGAGAATTTACCAGTATTCCTCTTGGCAGTATCTCAACTCCGGTATGACTCATACGTTGAGTGTATGAGAGTCGCTCGTACTTGACCAGATTTATCAAAAGTCTTACTTTTTACTCGAACCTGGTATATTTGTAAGTATACATGATCACTCATTATGGATACGTAATATTCATCTCAAAGATACGGATAGGTAATCTGCAGTTATTTCACCTATTTATTGAAGAATTAATTCTCAGATATACCATAACGATAATTTACCTTTTATATATATTTACACGAGACTCCTTATAGTCAGAATGCGAATAATTACTGCCTATGTACTTCTATCCTTATTATAAATTAAATTTCTCAAGAAGTAGAAATAACGCTGTAAATAATGTATAAATAAATCCTCATACCTTTACTGAAATTATTAAATCTCGCCACTGTAGAGTCATAATATATCTTGTGTCTTAATTATATCCGACTAATATCAATAACTCTCAAATTTTCTATCCAGCACATCTCGTCTCTGATTCAATACGCGGTAGTTAACACATAATTACATTATTAGCCAATCTCGACAGATTCTACTCGCATTCATCTCATGTTCCATATACTCATGATGTGCAAAATAACTTCTCTTAGAGTACAACAACCCACTAATATCTAAGAGTAAGCCACATTTCACAGACGATCACCGTTTATCTCACCAAGTGTCTCACATCCCTGCTGCTCGACGAATGGGATATATACACAGTATGTATCTGAAACTTAGCTTCTGCTCAACATCAGAATCCGATTACAATGTTCCTGTATCTTACAGACACACGGATGTGTTTCGGTTGTACGATTACTCAACTATGGCGACTCGGCTGGAGGTACTTCTCATGAGCCTCTACCGCTAGGCCACTCCGATTGTCAGTCCAGATATACTGGCTTCACGGCAGATTGACTCGAGGTGTCATAGCACTCAAGTATAAGCACGAAGTATTCCATGAATGCTCTGGAATACATGATCTCAGGTTCTGTGTAGATAATCGCAGCTATTGCATCACTATTAATTTCACTCGAGGACCTCTGATGATAATAGTATCAATGTCGGAAGGTGCCTGGGCGACCTTACTCGGGAGGACTCACATACCGTTACTGAGCTCAGAGTGAGAGAAAAGTATCAGTTAAGTCGTTAGAGAGAGCAATAGAGTGTCTAGAGCATGAAATAGGATGGTGCAGTTTCGCTCAGTTGGCCAGCATTATGATTGATTGCTCTCTCTGTGACTGAAACATAAGATGATTATATTGATAACCGCATATACGGCGCAAAAGTGAAGACTGTCGTCGCTCGATGTGAAATGTACGGCTTGATGTCGCATGGGTCTCGCTGCGATAGAGATCGATCGAGGGAACTGAGTAGAGCTGCGCTAGTGTGACTAATGCGTGCTTGGGGATGATGTCCTCGTAGGTATCAGAACTGTCGATATGCGTGTAGTTGAGACTCAGATGTGCTCACGATGCAGTACTCACTCTCTTACTGCATTACTGCCTGTACTATGATATGGTGTTAGCATTAACGTACTGATTGCAGCATGAGATGCAGATGCGTATCGCTAGGATGGTATCGGTGGATGTCGCTCGGGTGTTCGTATCCGGAGGATTAGACTTGTTATGGAGTGTATAACGAGTTGGTGTCTCTCTTCGGAGAGTCAATGCTCTTGACATATCAAATTGTGATCTGATCGGTAGGCTCGAGATATGCAAGACATCAGCTTCGATAGTGAGTTTGGTACCTGATGGCATATAGCGATAGGATAGTTATCAAAGAAAAGGTGATCAGGTATAAGGTCGTTTGAGAAGCGTGAGCTGAGCATAGATAGATAATAGGATAGATTAATGTCAATAGAGACTCGGAGAATAATGAATGAAGAGTGTGAATAAATGAATAAATATAATAGAAGAAATACATGAACACAATAGATTTAATATGTTGAGAATAATTCAAATAATATACCATAGGGGAGATAAAAAATAATACTAAGGTAGAATATAGCGGTTGTCGTACATGAACAGTCTATTGAATCAATATAACTTAATGCAACCATAACATTAACAAAGAGTTAAAAAGTAAGTAAGTAAGCCTATGTGTTAGAAAGTAAGTAGGCTCTTAATAGTGGGTGACAATGTCACTGAGAAATATAGAGGAAGTGCTGCATATATTATTTCTTGTGATCAGATAGAAGTAAGTAGATGAGTTTGAAATGTGTAGAAGTTGATGTTAATATAGTAGCTAGCATTTTCTAGTAGTAATCCACCTAAGATAGTAAGTCGTAGTAGTAGAGTAGTACTAAGTTTGTTATCTGATTGTAGTGAGTATCGGAATATGCTAAGTTGAAAGTTGACTGAATTGCTCTGTGTCGTGTGTCTCTAGATAAGTAGTGTGATATGTCTGTGTGTAGATGATCTAGATGCTATTGGATGTGTGTATATAGTAGATGTAGAGGTATTAGAGTAATGGAGTATGATCATGCTGTTATGGATACTCGTGTATGTTCTGTTCTGATTAGTGTATCGAATATAGGTTATTTAAGTGAGCATTTCGGATGGAGAAGTGAATAGGTAGGACTACGAATAGAGTGATTGCTACTATTAACAGAAGTTGAGATACGCTATAGGTGATTAATCTCGCACAGTATAGAACAGTTGTGTATAGTATGTAGTGTATAGAGCTCTCTACTCGCTAGATAAAAATATGAAATATGACAATTAGTAGACACGCTGACTCAGATACATGAACATAATCTGGGAGGCACTGTAAAGAAGACTAATTTGTTTATAGTATTGCAATAGAGAAAAATATATGAAGGCAATTAATGAAATGTCACCCACGGGATGATTATACAGAACTATTAGTAATAGTAGGTAGGATATAAGAAGGATAAGGATAGGTGAGAGGAGAAATAAGAATATAGATAAAGTGTCAGTATATATTGCTTAGTATTAATAAACATATAAGTTACTTCTCATTCTATTTAGACTATGTCACACATATGCGCAATTCGATGAACAATTTCGATAGGAGTGCTCAAGTCTGACTAACTCATTTACAATCAATCGATCAATGTGTAATGTCTACCCAACTCACATGTATCATTTTCTTGATCCCCATCTATATATCTGTGAGGAATACATCCAGAGATCTCATAAAACGTATGCATACCCGTCATTGAGAGAAAGTTAAAGATCGACAATTGCTAGGCCAGTTTACTCGCCTACAGGAATGGCTGCATATAATGCAGGATCAACGAGTCCCAATCAGGAAGCTCTCTCTGTGGTTAGAAGAGGTTAAGCATCATGACGGAGAGTAGGCGAAGAGGCATCATAGTACTGTAGATATAGATGAGATCATGATGTGCATTTTGTAGTCTGATGAGATATGAGTGTGCAGTGAGTCGAATGGGACGGGTAAAGACTACTTACTGAAAATACTGGGCACAAATGAGTTTACACTAAATTTATGATGATGGTGTTAGTGAATAGTGTGTGGTTTATGATGGATCTGCAATATGAATAACGGGTTAGTTTATTTGTTTTAGATGTTAATTTAAAAAAAGTATGATAGCAATTTTATAATTTTGACGCGATCCGAAATTGTGGAAGAATACTTGTTAATCTCGCATAAGATACTCGATAGATGATTACTAGAGAACTGTCAAATCATAGAGTGCAGAGAAGGTGTAGATATGATATAGTTAGATATAGATAGATATGTGCTAATATGGACCAAGAATCAAATTTATAAATTTTAGTTCTTAGATTTTGGTGCCTCATGTAGTCATATATTATTATTAACTTATGAGTAATTTTAATGTACCTTTTAATGTTTAAAGTAATAGTAAGGTGTGTAGTAAATTTGATAGAGTAACTTGTTAGGTTATAATATTATAATAGGGGTAAATAATGAGTTATAATAATATTGAGTTAGTGTTTAGTAGTGTAATCTATTATACTATTATTATTATGCTTATCTAGTTATTAATAAATGATAAAAGGATATATAAGCAAAATAAAATTATTTAAATATTAATAAGTAGGGTGGGGCTTTCTGCTAAATATAATGTATTAAGCTGTATATAATCGTATTCGGAATTATTATTTGGTACTGGATATGTGATATCCCGGAGCAAATGTGACTGTACAGTCTCTCCTTATATGAGTAGTATGTGAAATAAAGGTGATCTGATTTTAGAAGTAATGTATGTATGACATTGTTTCAGTGACTACATATATTCATATTAATTTCAATGCTAAATTAAGCTTATTCATTCGATAGACATTGGCTTATGATCTGCCTCAACTGAGAAATAAGAGCTTCTGGAGTGGTTCGTCTCAATGAATCAATGATAAAAAATAATGCTATATTATAGACTGTAATGTGTATTATTTACTCTTATATATTTTTGGTATATTATATATAATTTAATTTTAGGAAGTCTTATATTAGTGCATAAATATTATTATATAATGATTATATTATAATCTATTTATCTGCGCAATATTTAATTTTTTAATGGAGTTGGAACTTATATATTGAAAATAAATCATACATTATTGTGAAAAGTTTATTGCTATTTCGATGATATTGTCTATTGATATTTGTAAGAATAAATTTATCATTGGTGATCTATTATGGTGATTAGTGTTATTTGATGTGATATATAAGTATGATTAGTAGTACGCTAACTCATAGTGGTATTTTGTGTGTTATAATGTTCACGTATATTTGGTTATACTCTTATATATTGTAGTTGAGTGTTTATGTATAATTCTGGGTTAGTATGATATATAATTCGAAGTTGATAGGTGGATTGTCTCTATTGTGGATAATATTGGTGTGATTAAGTATAATTATATTGTGAGATTGGAGATGTAATGTGAGGGATGCTTCCATATCCTATTATCTATATCGACGGTAAGGATAATTGACTCACTCTTGTTGTAGATTATTACGCATGTTACTATTCAATAAAGAATAAGAGAAGTAATTCGACGATGATTGAGATAATACGAGGAATCAGAGTACTATTAGATATTAGTAGGTATGTAAAAAATGGAGGCTTGACTAGACGCATCTCTCGCTGAGAATTAGAATGACTCAAGAGTATTACAAACGCCTCTATTACTGCTAGAGGGCTAGACACTACAACCCTACCGACGATCTGCCGGGGGCCCGCCGGCTCGATCACGCTCCCTCCGCCGCCCCGCTGCTCGAGCGTACTACAAGCACGCTAAACTTTACCATCTAATATGCGTGCTAGCTAAGATTGAGGAACTCATGTAAACCTCGATCTCATCACGTGAATCATGAGTCTACTGAGTCTTTAGGATGCCGTTAGAGCCAAGCTAATAAATAGATTAAGTTATATCTAAATAGCGAGCAATAGTGTCAATATGAGATCGTATTCAAACTTCATTTAGACTGAGTTATGTGAATAGTTGTGTGTGGGAATCATAGTAGCGGCATACGATTTTATATGAACATGTAGAACTGTAGTATGTGCAAAGTTGATTGAATGGTCAGCGCAGGTGATGCTGTGACAGATATATAAATCGACTCTAGTCTCGTATGTATGAGTATATTGACTAATGTATATATGATGAATGCTCTTTGTAGTATTCATTATTTGATCTATTATTATTATATGTAAGGTTATATTTGTACGCTTTGTGTTTATAATTACTTATTTAATATGTGTAGAGGAATCATATGATCTGGAATATGAAATATAGTTCTAAATTTAATGTGTCTTCAAAAGATGACATTATAAGGTGGGATCATGTTAGGTGTGAGAGAATATTAAGATTAAATATAAAATTAGAGGAGATATATCGTTTATAGATAATGTGTAGTTGTGTGATAGAATGGAAGTATAATGTAGTAGAAAAAAATGAAATATATGTTAGATAATTAGTATTGTTCACGTGTTGAAGGACATGAAATTTGATAGTCGGTTTGTTAAGCGAATGTATTAGTGAGAGATGTGTTAGTGATTAACCGACTTGGTGACTGAGTAACTATGAGCTTGAAGATAGTAATATATAAATTAGTATTTTGAAGTCGTGTTGAACGTAATAATGTACTGTAATGAGAAGTGAGTTTATATAATGTGTTGTTTGCTAGAAGTGCTGAGAATATAATAGTGTCAATTGATAAGGATGAGATAATTTAGCGGGAGTTGATGATTCATGAGGTTGCCAATGTATGGTCTCGTGGACCCTATACATGTGGTTGCGTGAGTAATGGAATGAATCCATGTGCCTTCAGTGTTCTAATTATCACCATTTATGTTGAGGGATCTCGCGCGTTATACTCCCTTGAATTTGCGATTTATTACTCCAGTGTGTTGGAGTGCGGTTCTCTGATCGGTACTGAAGCATTGCTGTTTTGCACTAATTAGTAGATCGTCATCATATATTGTGATCGGATATTAGGTCTTCTTTACTATAATACAGCAGCTCTGTCCGTGCTCATGTCATAAACTCATGTCGTATTCTCTTTGTCTCTGCGATATAGACTCGCAATACCTTTATCTCCTCTAAATTGATATCAGCGGTGAGTGATAACTGATATCTGATTAGCGTGTGAAAGCTAAGTAAGACATTAATGATATCTACTCCTATAAGTATTAATCTTCTATCTATCTATTTATTAGATATATAATTATGTACTATTATATAATATTATATTCAATATATTATATTATAATACCCCAATATAGTAGCTGTTATAAGTATTATTAATTTATAATTATTCTCTCCTTTTTTAGATCTCATTTATATATTATATATATATATTAGTGTCATAGATAAGAAAAAGGATTATATGTACCATTTATAGGTTATATATTATTATTATTCTGGTTTAAATCGCAGCAATTTTCTGATAGGCAGATAGATATACAAGTTAATTTAATATATATATTTTTTAGCTTAGTTTGTAAATTTATAATATTATATTATATTATATATATATTTTATTGAGTAAAATTTATAATCAATATTATTGCAATATATAATCTTAATTCATATATACTGTTATTATGTATACAATATCTGTTCATCTCTAATATAATTTAATATTTATTATATATTTAATTCCTATGCTACTATTTTAGTTATTTTAGTTAAATATTATTGAACCTTTAGATATATAGTATATGAATGTATAATATTAGTGTGATTAAATCTAAAGCTCATCCTAAACCTAATTGCTTAAAAGTTTTATAGCATATATTACCTTGTATAATTTTTTGGCGGCCTCAAAGCAGACACAATTCGGGGTATGCAAACTTTATCTACATGAGCCATATTCCATTTGATTTTGCTCAATTAATTGACAAATAAACAACATATAAATATTTTATACCTATATTTTATAATTGATGATGGTATTTAATTAGAAGAAGCTGTAGTAGATGATTAAGATATAGTTATTTTGTGCTTATTACCTGAAATCTCTTTTGATAAATTAAAATTGAAATATATGCATAATATAATAATAAATATATATTGTACTATAAAATTAATATAATAATTACATACAACCCTACTACTCATATATAATAAATAATTTTTTATATAACCTCAGAATGACGATAGAGCGAAGACAGATTGTATATCTTTATAATAAGTACTCTAAGTAGTTAATAGATAGAAAAACATTATTTAACTCCTAAGTTGAGATCTTTACAAATATGAAGTTTATAGATTTTTATTCTCTCAAAAAAAATTCAAAATTACTAAAAAATTATCTTCTCAGAAGAAGAAGGTTTACAATTTTAGAAAGTTATCTGTTTGTAAGAACTCAAAAAATTTTATAGGAAAGGGTAATTTCTTTTGTATATCAAAATACATGGAACCAGATTTAATGAACAAGTTTATTTTAATGCTTTTCAAATTGGTTCATAAATATAAAAATATATAATCTTAAATATATTTATTTGATCTTAAAAATTTTCTAGAGAGTATCTCATATAGGGTATTTTATAGACACCCTGAGTTTTATATCTCTAATAATTTCTAATCTTAAGATCAATATTGATTATTACTCGAAATCTGAAAGATTTTAAGGCACTTGTTCTATCTAGACAGATGCTACTCAAGATGATAAACCTACACAAATTAATTTCAAAAATCTCCAAGAGCAATAATGAATAATTTCAAAGCAGCGAGTTGTGTAATCTCTAGATACAAATTTGTATTAGAAAGGTATATATATAAATACTAAGTTTCAAAAGCCTCTTTCTATTTCAAGAAGTCAGATTAACCTCAACAAATTTCAAGAACCCCGTAATCATTTCGAAAATGTAGGTAATGCAAAAAGATATTATAAGCTTTAAAATTTCTAAATATTCAAAAAAACATTTTAATCTACATATTTCATGATCCCCCAGTTTCAAGAAGCCATATTAATATGCAACTTAAAAATTCAAGAACCAACATTATTAATTCAGCAGATTAATGAAAATTTTAAGATGAATACATGACGAATCGTATAGAAATATAAAATAAAACTTTTCAGAAACGGATTTGCCAGAGAGGTAGAAGAGCTTTCTTTCCATTGCTTTCATATTGCTAGACTGATTAGTTGCCTGCTCCAAGCAACTTTTAAGTTTCTTCAGTTGGTCATTCACAAGTTTCCCATTCTCTGCACAATGACAATAGTTCACCCGTCGCAACCTAACTCAGAGTAAGAATCAGAAATCATCCCGATGAGAAGCCAATATTTAGAGCTGCCTGGTCAATATGAACACATGTCACCCAGACTAAACTTAATGTTATACACAATACTAACACAAGAATGCTGCGGAGCTCTAAGGTAAACTGTATAGGCAGCCGGCATTGGAATTCTCACTCATTTAGTATAGGACTATAGATAAAAAACATTCCTACCCTGGTCTCCGCTAATTCGAGCTCCAAGCTCCGGCTCACGCTCAGCTCCAGGTGTGCACAGTCGACATATGCGCTTAACCATATCACGAGAACAGACTATTGTTTTTTCAACATTTTTAAAGAATTATAAAACCACTCCTCAAAATACAACCTAAAATTGATAAGGATTTTAAATTTCAGTCAACCTTGTATTTCTGAAGACAGGAATGCACTGACATATTAAAAAGAGAAAAAAATTTAATATATTTATAAGTGATATTATTTTAGTAAAAAAAAGCCCTTCACTTATCAACGCGGCAGACAGCCCATATTCTAGAAAGGGATATCTACATGATAGGAACAATTCTACACTAGTAACTGGACTAAATAAGGGATTTTGCACAACCTAATGACCAACAGCGCTTTCACTCTAAAGTACCATATGACCTACCACTTATCTCCACGTTGTGGAACATAGAATATGACGCTACTCTATAAGTTTTCGAACTATGAACAAAGAGTGGCAATTTACATAACAAAATTATTTAATATATACTATAATTATATATATTAATATAAGTATTTATGTTTATAAATATATTGGATAGTTTTCTCCATATAGATAATAGATACAATAGCAATGATATGTGCTATAAAACAGGTAATACAATGCGTATGATATGCGTAAAGGCGGTTATTTATATATACTACAAAATATTATGTTCATAAACGTGCAAAGAATATAACTAAAATATATAAATAGTCTAGGTAATAGAGATTATTTATAACAGATAACTTTGGTAAACCGTAAGAACTATATAGTCAAGAGTAGTTACTTATTTGGTACTTCTACTTCTCAATATTATCATAGTATAAGATACTAATCATAAAATATATTTCAATAGTTGGAAACATTATCTTACTCACATCATATATAGAATACACTAAACTTTTACTTACAATATTTTTAGTTATATTAAATAAAAAATATTAATATGGACCTTAGAACAATAGTTAATATAACAAATATATACCGTAATAATATTTTTTATATCGTGCTAAAGTAAGACTTATATATTATTTGAACCTATACAATTCCAACTTTAGCTTTAGCTATAATCATGGTCCTAAAGATTTTGGATAAATTATTACTAAAAAGATACCAACTGTCAATAATACATGTCAGTATTCAATATAACTTGAATTTACTGTACATCTATTATCCTTTATATCTTATAAATATTGATATATCTTTAATTATCATTTATATATATTTATATCTTAGTAGATAACTTAATATGTCACCTACTCTTATAAAGAAACATATTATCTTTATAATATGATATTATACATATATACTATATATAACTTATAATTTTAAAGTCATCTTTAAAAACACTTTAGGAAAATTGGAATAGTTTACTTTTTAGTCTTAAGAAGTAAATCAAATTGGAGATATAACATTTAAAGTAATAGAACTTAAAAGGTAAAACAATAGTACTGTTAACTATTTACTCATAATAATTAAATTTATAAATGCTCATTAGTAATCGTTCATATAAATCATTCCGCGCGTATATAATAATCATTTATTCACTTAATTATATAAATATATAAACAAAGAAATGTGGAGTAATTTCAATTATATTTCATATAAAAATATATAGGAATCAAGTTATTAATATAATATATATGTTAACAAATAATAATATAATAATCTTAATATGGTATTATTACTTAAATTATAATTATAATGTCTTTTATTATACAATAAGGTTACTCAATCTTTTTCTATTTTAATTAATATTAATATATACATTCATATATTATAGTTAATGTAGTGGTGTGTTGCATATATATAATAGGCTTGATTTTTAGTCATGTTAAATTAAATATATATTATATGTGGGTTAAGTGTTATTTTAATGAGTTATATAATCTTAATATAATTAATATCATAATTTTAGATTATATCAACTTAAAATAAATTCTATTTACTACGTAATTAACTATATATATAAATTAATATTGAGTAATTACTTAATAGCCTACGCCCCCAGGTAAAACAACAAACATACCATATCGACATAAACGATCTACCTAATGAAATAATAATAGAAACTTTACATACTGATGTCATAAATATATTTGTTTACCACATTTTATATATCTTAATATTCACAACTTAATAATATATATTCTATATATAATATTAATAACCTGTATCTATAATTAAATAATACACTTATAGTATACTACTGTTTCTAAAAAGATCATGAAAGGTACTATTTTTCAGCTAACGCCTGCTCGAGTAGTTTAATAACCTTGGGTATCGTAATGGAATTTAATGTATAATAATTGAAACCTTAATTTTCTGCTTATATTCTAAATATTAATCAAATTAGGTTAATTTTGGAATATTCCTACGCGTAGTAATGAGTAATTATAATAATACTCATAATATACTCCCACAAAATTGTCATAACTTGCACAATATGTTCTTGAAAATGTTTAACTGTTCAGTTTATTAGTTTATTATAAATCTATGGGTTACTTTAAGTATAAACTTATACTATGTTATTTTATCATGTTATATCTTGCTAATAAATTGTCATAAAATATTCCTTAAAACTAGAAGTGACATCTTTGTGAACCTCCTCTCCTATTGAATGAGACAATAGATTCCTCTTATTCATTAATATTATCATAATATTATTAAATTATAAATACGCAACGTGCGTTGACATTATAGTCACAAAGATCGTCTCCGCTCATACTATTTAAATATTATTTAATATTATAAATATATTTATTGCTTTATTTAAATGGAATGTATCAATCATTTTGCCTATGAAGATATAGTTGCTTCAGTGCAGCGAATAAAATCAACATAATGAAGAATCAAATATAAGTGCTGAATATCATATAATTTATAGTTACTTATGGATATATAAAATTTAGTCTTATCAAAAACACTTATATAATCGGATGTATGGATAGGATTATTAAATATAACCGAAAATAGTAAATAAATTTAGCTACACGTCTCGTCCGTCCCTATTGACCTTATAATAACAAATAGCTACTGTATAAGACTGTACTTACTGTAATATGTGATAGTTATAACAGATTAATCACGTATTTAAGATATGATATCTGAAGCGCACTTTAGAGATAGTTATAGAGCACATACAGGCATAAAGGATACCAGATTATCATAAGTTAGTAAAGTATAATTTATTATAAGACCATGGAATGAATATGCTAAGAATTATGATCTAACATCTCTATATACATTACTTGTTCATCCATGCCAGATATAGGTCTCCACAAAATCACACTATTCTTACTAGCTAACTCCACACAACACTTGCATGTATTCTCTCGTGATTTACGGACGAGCTATAGCCCACCTCGACCATTACCTATTGTATTATAATCTAGCGAATTTCTTGCCAAATAATAACACTATTCAAACACACACTGATCTAAGATATATTAATTAATGGTCTTACACCTATACCAGTCATATCATCTATTCTCTCGAAAGAAATCTGTACGTCAATTAGAACTATAATATCTCTCCTATGTATTGCATAAATATTTAAAATTATTACTTGTTATGATAAATCTACTCCAAATTAACTAAGGCTTCTCTATAAGTAAGCTATAACTGACGCTTTTATCAGAATTGCTGAACCTGAAAATGTGCAGGTAAATAGAATATATTAATATTGCTTTACAAAGTAAACCATAAATGGTGCATTACAATAAATTTTATGGTTTCTCAGTCTCGTTCTAGGATTTTGCTTGTCTAACAGAAGCCTCGGCATTACATTACGTTTAAAACTCAGATTAACCCGAATAAGTTTGTACTTGTCTTATTAAAAATGCTTTTTAGCCCCTCACATACGCTGTACTCGCATATATAATGAATCTGGTTAATAAAAAATACAGTGTGTTATGTTTTATAATGTTATATGTCCTCTCATATCTGTTTGTATATTCGCTTTCTTATAGCTGTTTTTATTACTACAAGTACTTCGTTTGGTTCTTATATGTATTCTGTGATTAGGCTCTTTGTATATTTTTAAGTAAATCTTATATATCACTGTATAATGTAGTGATTGTTATACTTGAACCATTCATCGTATATGATATATATCCTTATGTTTCATATGGAAATCCATGTAGCTCATCGGCAAGATCTTAGAAATTTAATCATAATTCTAAAACTTGAAAGCTGTACTTCTGCATAATGGCAGTAAAGTTGCATCTGTTCATGTGAAGCATTCTATACAATTAACTAAAAGTTATGAGAATATGGAATAATCCATATTAAATATTAATATTATTTAACAAGTAACAACGTTTCAACCAAATTGAATGGACCTCATTCAAATATATGAAAAAGAGGATGAGAAATTCTAACTAAATCTACTACATCACTTAGAGATAATTGGAAAAGCATAATAATAAAATCTTATCTCGAAGTACTCCTAATAGGGATGTATTGAAGCCAGAAATTATTCGTTTCTAATATTGTACTTAAAGTTCTTCGATTAGAATTATTATTGCCCGAATCAAGATTCACTAAACATATGGATTATGACATCCGTTATTCCTTCAATGTCACCATAGCGAAGTGTATTCACCTGTGGTAGTTTCACCATAGAATAAAAATTCCTTTCCCTGTTCAAAATCTGTATAGAGGTTATGGAATAGACTAGAAGTCATGAAGATCAGACAGCTGTTAATTATTATCGTTATTGTCTCTTATACGGCGTTGTCTTAATGTACAAGTGTAAGAGAAGAGTCAGCTGTCGCACAATTATCTGCGCGGTGCTGCATTCAGCTTTGAGATGGCCAAATAGAATGGTCAAGGAAATAACAACACATACTGAATTGCAAAAATCGCAGTTGATATCAGTGAATATATGTATCCTATAGAGACAATCAGAGTAGGATAAAGATGATGGAAGTCATATATCAATTATATGTGCAAATAGTTTTCAAGAAGATATAGTGCAACTCCTGTGCTAAAACATTAGCATATGCTAAAGCCCTCATTAAGAAGAGCTCAGCAAAATAAAGCTCCTTCGATATATAGACACAGTTCTATACTCGTGTAATAAATACTGGAATCTAAATTGCATACTTTCTCAATCGTCGAGTACGATTAACGTCATTACTATTAGTGAAAATCTGCAAACAATGCCTCATATGTTTAGAGTAATGCACAGATGAGAGATACAGAGTAGATCGCTCTCTATGCAAACATCGATGACGCTCTCAAAGAACCCACATTTAATAGTATTTTGAATAAATACATGTATCATCGAACACCATCAGAACGTGATATAGGGCAGCGTCTAGTGCTCATCGCTTTTCCTTGTAGTCTCGCTCACAGGACTATAAGTATGGCATCGAGTCGACGCTCAATCCTAGAATGACATATACTACCAGTGTCTTTTCTTTCTCCGCCATAAAAACTTCCGCCAATTAACCTCGTCACTTCAACGCATATTGTGAGTTCGGATTCTCACTAGTGTATTAAACTAGCTATATATATATGAATATTAGACTCATTGTAAGAGTAAGTATATAGGTAAATCATAATAACATTATCAAATTTTTAGCCAACTAACTTGAATTGTCTCGGATATATGACTGCTCCGCTCTATCGTCTAATCGCTAACACCCCGGTAGTCTAAATTATACTATATTCTTAAATCCTGTAGTATAAAATTCACATCTAATACGCCCTAAATTAGCATAGCTCGATGTAACTTCTCCTTTATAGTAGTAATATATGTATAATATAATATTTTATAATGTGGATATATCTCGCATTCTCTCTGCGTATCGAAGCTAATGTTCTATCAGAACATCACAATTTGATATCGACCTATTAGTGTCGGGTTGTCTCATATAGTTTCATCGCAGGAGCAGTAATTTCTGCTCGATTATTCTTTATTGATCTGCATATAATGTAATAGCGAACAATAATGCCATAATAAACTAAATCTTTCTAATCTATCGCCATAGTTAATTAGATTGACTCGTCTCAGGCTAATGTGATATATATAGACAGTAATCATTGTGGAATCCGTGATTTGACATAATCAATTTGCAATTTACAACTAGAGCAATTAATAAATATCATAATAAATAATAATTCCATAATATCCCTGATCTCTCTTTACTATAAATGTGTTGTTTGCTGTATAAGAAATTCTATTTCCAATAGATATACTTCAAGTATGCTAGGTTTGTAATATAAGTTGAGACTTTTTATAACTCATCTTATCATAATGTGCTGGTTCAAATATTATAACTATTCTCTCCTCTCGATAGTATTCAGTGGTTTTTCCTAGATTTTGTACTAAAGTAGTATGAGATCGTATAGTAATATGAAAGTCCTCGCTAATAACTCATATCTATCGTCTCTTAATGTAGACGTCGAAGCATATCAATTTGTAGTTCAAAACTGTGGGTTCGTTTCTTTAAGGTTATTAATCTTTATAGTATTATGATAATCTAGTATTATCACAGACCTCTCATTTTACTGTCTATTTAAATCGAAAGGTGACATTCATTCTCTAAGATTATACCTCTCATTCATAGTTAGGTTCCTTCCTACTGATGCAATTGTCTCCTCCAAAACATTTGTTTGTATAAAAGTTACATTAGGATTGCGCTGTATTACGCGTAAGATAACTTACTATAATGCGCGTATGTGTGGTAGTGACATGAATGTTCACTGTGTATTAATCATTAATGTATCAATAAGTTTTTAACTCGATAAGTGTTCAAAGTGTTACTTGACGACACCATAGCGAATGTACTTAACATATAACTTTAACAATGATTAATATTGAATATACTAAAATATTATTTATAAATTTATAAATAATAGCCACTAAATGAGATATATTCCAACTATATCACTATCGTTGACCCCCATTCACATCTCATGGACCCCCAATACTTTATTGAAAGTACCTTTTCATGGACCTCTTATGCAGGTCGTACGTGTAGGACCTCACTGGGGGTTCCTATATATATAGACCACATTTAGGTGATATCTAATAATCTTGGTCCTTATTATTACTAAATACCACGCCCTTCTCCAGCTAAATCCATAATATCTATATTTATTTTAATTACATAATAAAATATATAGATAATATATAGATTGTATTTTCTCAATCTTCTCTTACTTTATTTTTTTATTATCTTTGGTGTGGGTCGCTCTACATGCTACAATACTTCTTCATTATAAAACTCTCATCGCTATATCACCTTACTCTTCATTCATTCCTCTCTTCTATCTCATCTCTTCTATATCTTTTCATCTCTCTAGTTTATATTACTTTGTCTCTTGGTCTCTCGATTCTATAATCTGGACATACGGCTAATTGCTGAATTCACTGGAGCTTCGTCTCGTGCTTTTTTAGGATATCTCGGCATCTCCGTGCTCTAGCTACATCTCTCTCTCTTCTCTCAGCTCTATAGCGCGAATGTGCGTAAATTTGTACCTGATTTCACCTCTATAGTAGTCGATTATATCTCGGTGATATAGACAACATCTCTCTTAGAGTGTCTATACTCAGTATCTCTATGATAATTTTCTTACAAACAGATAGTGTGATATTTAATCTCTCGTATGAATCATACTGTCGGTGTGTGTGGACTCTCGTATCGTATGTGTATGCTTGATTGGCTTATAGTTAAGATAGAAGACCTGTATCTTCTGTGCGCGGCGTGTTATTCCCCATGCTACCTATATTTATATCGCTCTATAGTCCCAGCTCATTACTGGAAGTATCCGATTGCTTTTAAGTGAGCTATTTACTACAACGTGCATAATACTATATTATGGTGGCACTCTAGTGCTCTCTTTAGCTCATTGTCCATTATCGTAATCGTATCTCTTATGTTTGGACTATTTATAATACGTGCAATCGTAATTGAATTGCAGTGACTATAATCTATGACTCTTTTGTAATTTGATCAGGATCATTTCTCTAATATATTGGACTGTCATATATATGAATATAATATATCTGATTATCATATCCTCTCACGCTGTCTTTAACCGTATATACGTATTTGCATACCTCAGTATATATAGATGTGATATCGTGAATATTGTCTATCCAGTATCTGTTAATGAAGAATCATCAGATTAAGTCGAAGATCCTATATTTTACTAAATACACTGTATCTCATTGATTTCATGGTCTAGGCTTAATAGGAATAACCAATAGCCTGTTAATTTGGCTGCAGTGTGTTATACACAAGTGCTCTTATAGTCTGAAGGATTATCGTGTCGTCCTGTATAATTATATCTCATATTAGTCTACAACTAGGTTTGGCAATGTGTCTGCTCAGCTTCAGACTCGTCCTATTACTATCTTGAACCATATGAGAGATTCGTAATAAACTCAATATATGTATATTACTACTATTGCTCAAGTTTCTCATTACAATCTGCTCCTAATTATCGGATACGACTCTTTATTCTCGAATCGACTCGCGCGAGTAAAGTCATATTTCCTATCATGTATGTTATAGTGTTATAGTGTATATATTTTAATCTTGATTCCTCGGTGATCCTCCTGTAGAGATCATTGAATCTTCTATCTCAGTAGTGCTATTAACTTATATTATCAATGCTCATAGACCTCAGCTTATAGAGCTATTGCTATACTCAATAATTAAAATTTTGATGTGTATACTAGCCTCGCTGTGCTCTCAATTCTAATTACAATATCTGCTCTCAATGATGATCTTCTATATAACCGTCTGTTTCATCTTAGAATACATCATGGAAATGTTCATGTTACGTGACTCTATGCTCAAATAACTCGTCTGTATATCATACAAGATAGATATCTATTGCTCTGATCCTCACCAAAGCTATTTCTATTGAGATGTCTAGTTTCTACTCACGCAGCAGGCTCTGTCGGAGATATTCTCTCGAGATGGCATTGCGAATATCCCAATATACATCGATATTACCTGGCATATGATGATATATTAGCAATGTATCTATTAAGTTAGTGATGAAGCAGAGTGCAGATATAAGAAATAAGGAGAGCTAGGTTAAGTAATCATGAGCGTGACTATAAGAGATGAATATTGCCAGATAATCAGTCCATCCTGTGAAAATCTTCATTCGTATAAGCTCGCACAATTATAGCCAGCATAGTCGGCATATTTACTATTACTGTATAATATTGAATCTGTTCTTACGTGTGCATTACTATTATACGCAAAACAGCTCCTATATATGAAGTTGATCCACGCTTTACTATATTTATATCAATTACTCAAATTGATACTTGTGATTTATAATTAAATTAGCTGAATATAAACATATATATGAAATAAGTGTCGAAGATACTTATTAAGCAAGGTGGATAATGCAGTCGAGCAGAGTAACTCTCTCATCGTTCACAGGTATTAAATATGCGACGCGAGAGAGCACGTTGTGCGCTCTACTCTTATACACATTTTCAGATAGAACCATACTCAATGAATAATCATCAATGCATCGGCAATAATCACTAATAATTATTGAGATAATGTGGAGATTGTGAGTGATCATTCTTTATTTTATTTTTTAGATCTTTTTAAGTACAGTATACAGTATATATATTATAATATAGTTAATCCTATCATTATAGTGCATCTATGTAATATTCTATTTTACCCTTATTAATAGTGACAATGTATAATATGATGATCTTTGTCTTATTTTCAGTACTGCAGCTATGCTGACATAGTAATATTATACAGTGAATGACATAATTTAGATTCTAGTCATCTCTTCATTTGGATAATAATCTTGCTTTGATCTACCTCACTTAGTATCCTTTAACTCCTTCAAATTCCACAAGTTCCTGATGGATGAGTGATTACTGAGACAATAATAAAGTGAGAAATATTCTTAAGAAATGGACTGATTAGAGCGGAAAATTACTTGTATGCATAGAATAGGAAGAGGAAATACAGTTAATCAATCATTACTTAAAACTCATTAGATTTTACACTCTATAATGAAAAATCAACTGTATAATGTGAATGCTTAGAAAAATCACACTTGCTCTCTCGCTGAGTGTTACTTTGTTTTAATTATCATGCTCCTAGTTTTAAAAAGTCTACGATTCTCTCTCGGTGGAAGTGTTGCGAACAGTAGAGATAGAATACTTTACTAAAATTACAGAGTTACTACGAAACTTCATGTCACTCGATAGTATGACAGAGAGTATATGTATTAATAAATATGTATTAGCTAAGTGGTAAGGTCCATAAGATTTCAGATATATTGTCAGGCCAATATATAAGTATATGAATACTTATATATCTAACAGTACACGAACAAGCTCCGTATGCTGCATCCTCGCGTTCACTCGATGAAGAAGGATAACTTTCAGCTCGATTTGCGAACGCTACCATGCTAGGAAATCATTATAGTCGTTCATTCTCCCCTTCTATTCAACGTCTAGCAGCGACAATAGTCAGAGTACTCTATCAGCAATGATGGAATGATCTCGTAATCGTGATAGAAGGCTGTTAGATAGGTGACACGACCAAAAGACCTGTGTATGCATATTCGACTTTTATAACAGGACTCGTTCTTGTGATCTTCGGCAGGCATGTTCCAATTTGTCTTGACAGATTAGCTCATCTGCATCACGTTTTTTGTCAATTGTGTGAATAATCAAATCCATTACCGGTGTGAAATGGATAAATTTAAAGCGCTGGATCAAGTAAAGTAAAGGCGAAGCAACAAGACGTCTCGTATACACGTCATGAAGAGATTATAATCCTCTCCAAATCTAGGTGTTATCTTACTAGAATTTTATCTACCGATGATCAGTTTATCGATTAGCCCTCATATTCCCTCACTTAGTTCTCTACAATTTCTTCTCGAACTACAGTTTCGAGAGAAAAGAGAAATGGCAAATACCTCGTGTTACATATCTTCGGCACTCTATTAGACATATGTCCGAGATTGCAGTGTCTCTCTGACTGGACTCAATAAGCTGTGTGTATCAAAACTCCAACAAAATTTTTAAGTATTTTTAGCCACTCTGTCGACCTTCCTCTGCTCTGCTTTAAGCATACATGTGGTACTGGTGAGTAATATGAATGCAGAGCAGATGCAAATATAGTAAATCATGAGAGCCATTCTTTTGTGTCATAAAATTTTTGGAAAAGCCCTAGTAATGAATTTACCTGGCGCTTATTTTACATTCTAGAGTATTGGCCATTCTTCCCTAGAATACTCCTCTGGTTGTGGTAATTAACCTGTTTGATTATTCTTCATACTTGGAATAGCTTGGGGCGAAGTGATTAAAATGACCTACGATTATGTTTGTGCGATATGGTACTCCAAGACAATTCTCTCTCTATTTTTATCGTGTTACTTCTCTATGCATATTTTATGTTATGCTTATCAGTTGAGAACCATTAAGTTGCCATAAGAGTGCTACGATACAAATGAGCATAGTAAAGGTGTGTTTACGGGATATCCTGCTTTTGTGTAGACTACCGTAGCGACAGTACTCGACAGAATATAGTTTGATGTTATCTATTTTCACATGATATATATATAAGAGACTGATTGATCTTCTCACATAAATTTTGAACGATCTACATCACTGCTATCATATACTGGTACGTGTGTTCCGACCAATCGGCAAGAAACTTGATGTGATCATTAAACGCTCGTAAGAAGGGACGACGTACGAAACTCTAATACAAGGAATAGCGAATTTATATTCAATGAGCCGGTCCGCAATCTCATATACAAGCTTACAAAATGGGTGAATATTTCAACTGAATGCGTGCGATGACGAGGTTCTGAAGTCGGGTCGTAGCATAAGAATAATAGCTATCACGCAAAGATTACGTGATAAGCGACAGCTAAGAGATCGTTAGCATAACAGAAACATTAGGGCTACAAGTATCGATGGATCCTACAGCAACTGTGTCTAGGAACAATCACACACTTATACATGATATGCGGTACGTAAGGGCAGTCTGACGTTAACCAGTTGCGCAAACCGCGTCAAGTGCTGTTATTCTGTGAATAATAGCAATTACTCTCGAAGAAGAACATAGCAAATAGTTCAAGAAATAAGAATAGGAAAACCCAACAGAAGGTAGCTTAGAGTAGACTAGCGGAGAACGTATTGTTTTTCGGAAATTATGCTAACGACTCGTGCAATAGAAAATATTAGATATTCTTCAAGTCTGCTACCACACAAGACTCACCATGTCCCTTAAGGGCAGTAAGTACTACCATAAGAATCTCAGTGTAAGAATCTCGAAAGTATAATTCATATCAGCCTGCGAATATTCCTCGAATAAACGATGCGACGCATTTCACTCTGTCCGATTCCTGATTATCCGCAGATGACGGTTTAATTTACGTATATCGACAATCTGATGGATATGATAGAGAGTTTCAAAGTTTTATAGATATAGAATTCAAGTTTAATAGTGACATAACAGGCTCGATAGTTATAGATAATGGATTCAGAGCTAGGCTACCTATGTTATTGATTGGCTTATATATATAAATAGTACTCTCTTATATCTCAGCATTAAAAGTGAAAGTATTCTATTAGTATTAGGGTACATTTAGGGTGAGTAGAGTTGATAATCAGGTGACGGCGCCAGCTTCAGAGCTACACTCCCTCAATAACTAACGAGGATGGAATTAGATATCTGCGAGCCCACTGGTGACTCTTCGGGATCATTTTCAATAGATCTTATAGTATATTATCTATGTATACTCGATTATGTGGTAATGACTAATATGATAGATAGAACTATTGGTACATTAGTAAGTAGAGGTACGATTGGAGTAATTAGAGGTGATGTGATGTAGCCGGAATCGTATACCTACAGGCGTGGAATTAGAGAAAAACATATAGAAGCCATAAACAGATTAGCCTTATATATCAGGTATAAGGTATGAGTGTAAGCAACAGAACCTCAGAATAACGATGATATAAGATAGAGGAAATAGGCAGATTATTACAATAAATAGTATTATGAGATTATTCTATTAGCAAAGTAGGCCTCAGAATTTTTATTCTCAGATAGTGCAGTAATATCATAAGTAATAGGGCGGCACGAGTCGAGGTTGCCGTTGATGATGTGAGAGGTGAACCGTCTTAGGATCATTACAGTACGAATAATATCCCTTTTAGCTATCCGATATTCTCAGGAAGCTCAAGGAGTCGATAATATATTATTAGTATATATATTAAGTAATATAGTAGTATATATACAGGAGAATACGATAGAGTATTGTACCTAAAGCTCAC
>JABUQX010021283.1:10000-15000 GCA_015478945.1 Trachelipus rathkii | reverse complement strand
AATAAATAATAATAATAATAATATATAATAATAATAAAATTAATAATAATAATAATAAATAATAATAATTAAATAATAATAATAATAATAATAATAATAATAATAATAATAATAATAATAATAATAATAATAATAATAATAATAATAATAATAATAATAATAATCAATAATAATATAATTAAAAAATAATAATAATAATAATAAATAATAATAATAATAATAATTAATATAGATAATAATAATTATAAATAATAATAATAATAATAATAATAGATTAATAAATTAATAATCACAATCAGAATCAGAATCAACATGTGTTTATTCAAACAAGAAAAATTACAATTTTTTACAATTACCATATTTAACATTTAGTTATACCAAGTTAATTATAAATAACCAAAATCTTATTTCCCTAGTATCTGAAATGGCTCTACTAATTGCAACACAATAGTCATGTCTTTGAGACACCGAAATATGGTAATAACAATAAGTTATAAAAAATGGTTATAATACAATAATAATAATAATAATAATCAATAATAGTAATAATAATAATAATAAATAATAATAATAATAATAATAATAATAATAATAATAATAATAACAGCTAATGAATATATAATAATAATAATAATAATAATAATAATAATAATAATAATAATAATAATAATAATAATAATAATAATAATAATAATAATAATAATAATAATAATAATTACAATCATTACCATAATCATGATTTGTTATAATAACGGGTACCTTGATAATATCCAGTTTAATGTTAATAAAATGGTTAGATGTTTCAAAATTAAAATAGCTGGGTTAGTTATTTATTAATGTTGATTTAGATAATAAGTTTTTATTTTTTTAGCAAAAGACTTAGTAGAGTTTTTCGGTTTTAATATCTTGTGGCATTGAATTGTAAAGTTTAGCTGCTTTGTAGCTGACGCATTGTGTAGTTTTTTTTAGTCTACAGAATAGAGCTTTAATACTTGTATTATTTCGCAAATTTGCGCGAAAATTGGCCCATTTTTTACAATTTTCTTAATAGTATGTCATGATCAATCATGTCGAAAGCTTTTGTGAAGTCTAGTAATAATAACAGGGATGAGTCTTTATTTTCTATATTTCTGTAAGTAATAATAATAATAATAATAATAATAATAATAATTAATTAATAATAATAATAATAATAAATAATATAAATAAATAAATAAATAAATAATAATAATAATAATAATAATAATAATAATAATAATAATAATAATAATAATAATAATAATAATAATAATAATAATAATAATAATATAATAATAATAATAATAATAATAATAATAATAATAATAATAATAATAATAATAATATAATAATATAATAATAATAATTAACAAAAAAATAATAGTTAAACTATTAGTAGTTGCTACAGTTTTGGCGACAAAACATCAGTCACAAGCATCATGAAGAAAAGTAATAGCATTAATAGAATTAGTAGAAATGATAAAAATAATAATAATAATAATAATAATAATAATAATAATAATAATAATAATAATAATAATAATAATAATAATAATAATAATAATAATAATAATAATAATAATAATAAATAATAATAAAAAAATATATAATAATTAATATAAATAATAATAATAATAAATAATAAATAATTATACATAATTTTTCAATAATAAAGGAGTATAATCATAATAAATAATAATAATAATAATAATAATAATAATAATAATAATAATAATAATAATAATAATAATAATAATAATAATTCAAAATTTTAAATTATCATTTCAATAGCGTTCATCGATCTTTGAAACAAAAAAAAATCAAAGTAAAAAAATTAATAATAAAAAAAAACACGAAGTGAATAAAAAATAACAATAGTGACTCTTCCCTTACGAACTTTCCCCCCATTGACTGATTCCCCTCACTTCATTCTCTCTATCTATTGTCTTCCCCTCGTCTATGAGGCCTCAGGAGCTGATGGGGGTTCCTGATTAACAGTAGGGAGGGGTAAACCAGTGTGGAAACCTTTTAAGGTTTACGTTTTTGACGGAGGAGGGACAGAATGTGAGGGGAAAAGGACAGAAATGTGAGGGGAAACTTAAAAGTACGAGAGAAGCTGGAATGTTTAACGGAAGCTTTGAAATTGCTCATCGATGCGATATTGTGTGAAGCAAAATAATGAATGGAAAGAAATTTTATTAATAACAATAACTATTTTCTTTATTTTTATTTTTTTTTATTTTTTTAATTTTTGATTTTATTTCTATTTTTATTTTTTATTTTTTATTCGACTTCGTGAAAATTATGAAAAAGATATTTTTTAGTTCAGCTTTGTCGGTTCTTTTGATTTTTCCTTTATTAGAATACGTACATTTACACACATATGTGAATAACCATAGGTATAAACATACTCACTGTAATTTTCTTATACCCAAGCAAACACACACACATACATACAAATACATACAATTGCATACACACACAGAAACACACCATTTTGAAAGCGGCAATTGCAATTTTAATTTTACTTTCGAAACTACTACTACTACTACTACTACTACTACTACTACTACTACTACTACTACTACTACTGCTACTACTACTACTACTACTACTACTACTACCACTATTGCTACTACTACTACTACTACTACTACTTTTTCTTTTGTTAATGTTTTGTTGTTGTTTTATCTCATAGACTGTTGCAACTTTTACTAGTTTATTATTATTATTATTATTATTATTATTATTATTATTATTATTATTATTATTATTATTATTATTATTATTATTATTATTATTATTATTATTATTATTATTATTATTATTATTATTATTATTATTATTATTATTATTATTATTTTTCAGCTTTTGATAGCTGGAATTATTTGTTACTTTTATTTCGGTTGAAATAGCCTAGCGACAAGTAGTGTTGATTGAGGACAGCACTTTTCCATAACGCACCGCACCGCACTACCCGTCATCTTTCGCACCGCAACAGGAGCTAAATACACAGGCATATGATGAAATTATGTGCTGCACTGTCTATACCACACAGCACCGTTCCCAGAGCAAATTACACAGCACCTGCCGAAATTGAATGCCGTACCGCACCGCACCGCACTACACAAAAATGTTCATATCACAAGGCACAGCACTGGTACGTCTGTCAACCCTAGTTCAATGTAGTTATTGCAGAAGGTGATTATTACCTAGGAACCTTCATTTATACAAAGGGTATGGAATTGGAATCGGATCTCTGAACATTTTAGAGAGTCGGAATTGGAATCGGGTCTCGGAATCGAATCTGGGAATCGGATCTCGGAATCGGATCTCGGAATATTTTGGAGAATCGGAATTGGAATCGGATCTCGGAATATTTTGGAGAATCGGAATTGGAATCGGACCTTGAAATATTTTGGAGAATCGGAATCGGATCTCGGAATATTTTAGAGAATCGGAATTGGAATCGGATCTCGGAATATTTTGGAGAATCGGAATTGGAATAGGACCTCGAAATATTTTGGAGAATCGGAATAGGGTCTCGGAATATTTTAGAGAATCGGAATTGGAATTGAATCTCAAAATCGGGAATCGCTACATTTTTGGAGAATCGAAATTAAAGTCGAACCCAGGTTCGAAAATATTTTGAAATCGGAATCGGACTCTAAACCGGAGCCCGGAATCGCGGAATCGGTAAATTCCGATGACTTGGAATCGGTAATGGATTGTTAATCTTTCTTGAAAACTGAACCGGAGTCGGATTTCAATGTCGAATATTCATAAGTAGATGGAATCGGAACTGGAGTTGGATTCTACAGCCTAGGGTTGGCCGAGAGTCGGGATTTTTGGTACCACACCGCACCGCACGGCAAATCGCACCGCACAAAGAACGCACTTCCATATTTTTAAAACCACACCGGAACACTTAAATTCTGTACCGCATCGCACCTCACTTAAGCACTGCATTGTTAAATGTGCGGACCAATCCTATTACAGTCCTAATTAATACAATATTTGTGAGCCAAATTTGGATGTCAGAGCGTTTGTTTGTAACACCCCTTCTATATGAGCGCTTAAAACGCGGCGTTTCTGACGACGCACTAACGCCAGCTGAACAGATCAACGTCTGCGTTTTAAACGCTCAGCTAGCTCTAGCGCTGCGTTTTAAACGCCCAAGTAAAATTGACCTTAGACAATTTTACGGCATACTTATAATAATAATAATAATAATAATAATAATAATAATAATAATAATAATAATAATAATAATAATAATAATAATAATAATAATAATAATAATAATAATAATAATAATAATAAAATAATAATAATAATAATAATAATAATAATAATAATAATAATGTTATAGTGAGTGGTTATTCTCTTAATGTTGAAGAAAGGATATTTCTCCTTTAAAGTTCCAAAGAAGGTAAATTCGTCCTCTCGTATTTCTTTAAAGTTTAGCATCATTTTTTAAAAAAAAAGGAAAAAAAGAAACGAGTTGGCAAAAACAAAACAATTGTCTGTCTGTATCTGTCTGTGTCTATTTTGTGTCTATATCTTTTTTATATAGCTGTCTGTCTCTCTGCTGTCTAATTTTCGTTTTTTCTGTATTTCTGTCTATGTATCTTTATGTCCGTCTGTGACGCCTGTCTATCTGTATATCTGTTTGTCTGTATCTGTCTGTGTCTATTCTGTGTCTATATCTCTTCTATATATCCGTCTGTCTCTCTGTTGTCTATCTTTCGTTTTTTTTCTGTATTTCTGTCTGTGTGTCTTTCTCCATGTCTGTGATCCCTGTCTATCTATATATCTGTATATCTGTCATTCTGTCTCTTCCTATCTGTGTGTTCGTCTGTATCGCTGTCTTCTCTCTTTGTCTATCTCTCTGTCGGTTCGTGTCTCTATCTGTCAGTTTATATGTCTCTCTCTGTACCTGTATCTTTGTCTCTGTGCCTGTCTGTTTGAGTCTCTTGTGT
>JABUQX010021282.1:105000-108076 GCA_015478945.1 Trachelipus rathkii | reverse complement strand
TTATTATTATTATTATTATTATATTATTATTATTATTATTATATTATTATTATTATTATTATTATTATTATTATTATTATTATTATTATTATTATTATTATTATTATTATTATTATTATTATTATTATTATTATTATTATTATTATTATTATATTATTATTATTATATTATTATTATTATTATTATTATTATTATTATTATTATTATAATTATAAATCCTCCTTTATATAGATTAGAAAAAGCTAGACAAGCAGTTAGTTATAAATGTGCTAAAGTCTATAACGATTTACCTCAAGAATTAAAAAATGAAAATTCTCTTGTTGAAACAGGAAATTAAAAAAAAGCTTTATTGAATGTTTTAATATAAAACTATTACTATATTGCCATTTACAAGTAAACTCAAAAAAGCTATATAAATATGTCAAAGACTATATTATTATTATTATTATTATTATATTATATTATTATTATTATTATTATTATTAATTATTATATTATTATTATTTATTATATTATTATATTATTATTTATTATATTATTTAATATTATTATTATTATTATTATTATTATTAATCGTTGTTATTGTTATCATTATTATTTTATTATTATTATTTTGATATTTTATATAATTATTTATCTGAATTTACTTCATTAAAATATATTAATTGCGCAAAATGCTCTCAGTGTTATTATTAAGAATTGTGCATTACTTTTATAATTATTATTATTATTATTATTATTATTATTATTATTATTTTATTATATTATATATTATTTATTATTAGTTATTATTATTATTATTAATTATTATTATTATTATTATATTATTATTATTTTATTATTATTATTATTATTATTATTATTATTATTATTATTTATATTATTATTATTATTATTATTAGTATCGTGAAATATTTTTAGGAGTTGGATTACTGTATGGAATGATTGTATGGATACTATTACTAGTAATATAACTGATTTTATTTTTACTATTATATCTGTTTTTATTAATAATGTTACTGTTGTTATTATTAATAATGTTATTGTTGTTATTATTAATATTATTATTATTATTATTATTATATTATTATTATTATTATTATTATATTATTATTATTATTATTATTATTATTATTATATTATTATTATTATTATTATTATTATCAATTATGTAATTTCTATACTTATTGTTATAAATTATATTTCGGGTCTCAAAGGACACGACACTGTGTTGCAATTAGTAGACCCATTTCAGATACTAGGGAAATTATTTTATGTTATTATAATTAATTGCTATAATGAAGTTGTAAAATATTGTACTATGTAAATAATGTAATTTTTCTTCTCTGAATAAAGTTTTGAAATTGAATTGAAATTATTATTATTATTATTATTATTATTATTATTATTATTTATTATATTTATTATTTATTACAATTATTATTATTATTATTATTATTAGTTATTATTTATTATTTATTTTTTTATTATTTATTTATTATTTATTTATTTATTATTTATTATTTATTATTTATTATTATTATTGTTGTTGTTGTTGTTGTTTGTTGTTTGTTGGTTGTTGGTTGTTGTTGTTGTTGTTGTTGTTGTTGTTGTTGTTGTTGTTGTTGTTGTTGTTGTTGTTGTTGTTGTTGTTGTTGTTATTATTATATTATATTATATTATATTACATCATATTATATTATATTATATTATATTAGTATTATATTATATTAATATATATTATATTATATATATATATATATTATATTTATATTATATATTATTATATTATATATATATTATATTATATTATATTATATTATATTATATTATATAATTAAATTATATTATATATTAATATTAATAATTATAATATAATATAATATAAAAATATAATATAATATAATAACTAGTAATTAATAATATTAATAAATATAATAATAATAATAATAATAATAATAATAATAATAATTAATTAATAATAATAATAATAATAATAATAATAATAATAATAATAATAATAATACTAATAAATAATAATAATATAATAATAAATAAAATAATAATAATAATATTTTCTTTAATGAACAGCGGTGGTATTAAGGCTGTTATTTGCGACAGATGTTTTCCAGTTTTAATAATACTAATAGGATAGCATCTCTGATTGGCAATTGGTGTTTCTGAAAATTGGCGGGATAATGGAAAACTTTCCACATTGCCTCAAAAGGGGAAGGCTTGACATTTTAAGTAGAGAGTGGTTTTAAATGACATCATCTAAACGTAAAAGTATTCAATTTTTAAAACGTTTGACTGAAATTAATTATTTCAAGCTTCTGAGTCTATTTTTAAATAATGAGCACTAGAATTTTAATACTTTATGACCTTTATAACTATTAATTTTCCCTTTTTCTTATTTTCAGCATGAGTCTAAGTCCTTTCGCGGCGACATTTACTTTCATCAATACCATTCCTCTCTGGATTCTTTTATTTTCTAAGGAATGTACAGCTCGGAACAAGCAATATCCAGCGAAGTTAGTACAGTTAAAACCTCATTCAAGAAGCAAAAAGGTAAAATGATCTCAACGTGTGATAACATATTTATTAAGATATTGTTCTGTTCTTGCGATTAAAGCCTTATAGTTGAAAGCTTACTAACCATAGAGCTAAAAACATCCTTGTTTACAATATTCTTTTTTTTCTTCAAATTAACAAACTATTTTTAGTTGATAACCTTGAAAGAAACTCGCCTCTAACCTTTTGTCCTTTTTTAACTCATTTCTTTATATCGAGCCTTGCTTCTTTTCGCACCCCTTTGATTTCTACACTATTTGTTAAAACCTCAAAACATTTTTTTTTACTCATTTTTCATACTTTTAAAACATTTTATTACTGGCCCTACTGAGTCCTTATTTTTATATGGATGGAATCATTTTCCTTGATCAAATATTTCTTTCCATTTGAGTAAAATATAAGTCTACATTCTACCATTGCACCTATTAAAAACATGTCTTATTCTGAAATTGAGATTCAAGATTACTTAATTTCATGCACGTTTCCCTGGATATACTATTAATAC
>JABUQX010021282.1:97500-100000 GCA_015478945.1 Trachelipus rathkii | reverse complement strand
TTTTTGGTTCCTTAACATTTTAACCTAAGTCATCCGCTTTCATGGAATGTCGCCTGAAATACTTTTAACGGCTGCCATTTTTAAATTTATAGTAAATTTGATACTTCTTTTTGTCGTCATTAGCACTACACACAACAGTACTCATCCCAAATATAGGGTTTGTAACCTACTTGGTTTCGTAGATACAAAATATTTAGTAAAAAACACATACAGACAGCCAGACGGAAAACTAAGCACATTACGTTATACCTTTATAGGAACTTTTATCTTTATTTTTGCATTTCTTATCAGTTACCAAAAATTTTTACCATAATTTGGAATCACCCTATATATATTATATATAATATATATATAATCCATAGATATATGTTTATATATTAATGTTAATATATAATAAATATATATATATATATATAATATAATAATATATATATATATATATATATATATATATATATACTATATAATATATGTATGTATGGTATTATTCGTATAATATTATATATATATATATATATATATAGATATATAATAATATATATATATATATATATATATATAATATATATATATATATATTAAATATAAAATTATATTATATATATATATATATATATAAATATATATATATATATATATATATATATATAATATATATATATATATTATATATACTATATATATATATATATATATATATATATATATATATATATATATATATAGTATATATATATATATATATATATATATATATATATATATATATATATATTATATATATATAATATATATATTATAATATATCATATAATATATATATATATATATATATATATATATATATATATATATATATATATATATATATATATATATATTTTTTTATCCAATATTATATATTTTATATATATATATATATGCCAGATAGGAACTAAACTTTAGACATGGGTAATAATAAAATGGGGTAATCAGTTTTCTTCTTTATTTAACAATGGCAAAAGAATATTGGTTTGACACTTGAGTATTTCACAATTTATATATTTTTATATTTCACAAAGGAATTAATGTTTATTCGAATAAGCATTTAGCTCTGCTTTGAGCCCCATCATTATTACACTCTCCTTTTCTTCTGTCGTATAGTGCATTGGTTAATTTTAAACAGAAAAGTAGTAGAAGAATATGGCATGTCGAAAAGAAAGCCCAGCTTTACCGCATCCTTTATACCTACTAGTGAGAACTCGTCGCAGTCAGAAAATCTACCCTAGAGCTTCACGGGATTGCGACGGACCCTCACTATATTATCCCGTTAGTGTTGGGTTTATTCCTTGGCCCAGGTGGGCCACAACCATATCCCTTCACAAAACTACGCCATTCACTCCTATTATGCACCTGTCATCTCGCCTCTGCCAAACTAACATTTCTCTCCTTCAGGCATTCCTTTTTCTTCGGCCTCACAGTCGGTCGATTCTCAACACACTCACCACTATACATCTGCTTTACAAACCGACTATCATCCATCCTTTCCATATGACCAAACCATCTCAACGTACTTTCATTTATTCTCTCATTTATCAATTTCTTCACATCACACAACTCTCTAATAAGTTCATTCCTCCTTTTATCAATTCTTCTCACACCTAACACGCCCTAAGATTGTCCATCTGAATACATTATACTTTAGATCTATACCTCTTATTCCAGACCATAGTCTCACTACTATACATTAACACAGGTAACAACATACTCTCATGTAAGACCCTATTCCACTCAAGACTTAGTCCTTTTACATCCACAACCAATTTAATTGCACCAGCCACCTTCCTGCCATTCACAACTTTCCTACTACACTCTGCATCATCCGTTCCCTTTTCATCCAACATATATCCTAAATATTTAAACTCAGACACTTGTTCCAGCTGCTCACCATCTAACATAACTTCACACCGAGGACTGTACTCACTCACAACCATAACCTTACTCTTATCTACGTTTACTTTCAAACCCCTCCTTTTTACACACCCTGCCAAATCTCTCTACCAATCCTTTCAAACTCTCTCAGATTCACCACACAAAACCAAATCATCCGCATATAATAGGTAGGGCACCCTCCACTCTCTTCCATTCTCCATCATTCTAACACCATCTCCTGCTACCCCCACCTCTAATTCTTTCATAACCCCATCCATATACAAATGAATAACCAAGGAGACATAACACATCCCTGCTTTACTCCGCTATTAATATTAAACCAATCACTTCTCGACACCATTTATTCTTTCACACGCCTCACTATCGTCATACATACTTTTCATTCCATTCAGAAGCCTACCACCAACACCATATATCACTAGCACCTGCCATAGAGCTTCCCAGTTAACCCTATCACACGCCTGTTGCAAATCCATAAAACCTAAATACAATTTATTCTTCTTCTCTCTCATTTTCTCAATCATTTGTTTCAATGTAAAGATTTGATCCACACATCCTCTACCACTTC
>JABUQX010021282.1:80000-90000 GCA_015478945.1 Trachelipus rathkii | reverse complement strand
GTTTAATACGTAAATTTTTTTACCATTTTTTACACACACTAAAAGCAGTTAAGTCAGTAAATCAGTAAATCAAACCAGCAAACTGCCCCTCCCCTACCCTTCCATGATCTATGATCTATTGATCTTATTGATCTATTGATTCAATCATATTTTTTGTATAACATAACACAAAACTTTTATTTATTTTTATTTTATTTTGTTAAAAATATATTTTTACCAAAATTTTTATTCTTTTTATGTTTATAACTAAAAAATTAGCGTTTTTACATACCCTAAAGCAGTAAATCAGTAATCAAACCACCCTCCCCTTCCCTCCACCCCCTCCTCTGTTAACCTTTCCATTATTGATCTATTGATCAATTGTTCAAGCCACATTTTGCAGTATCATTCTGATAGAACATAATAAAATGATCAAAATACTTTATACACTGAATCAATGAATATTGCTAACGTAACAAAGTTTTCATATTAATAAAGCTAACATAGCATCACCTGAACTTAGAATATAATGTACAACAACAAGCCTAACACACCTTAAGCACGAATAAACAGCTAACATTTACAAAGTTCCACACCTAACAACAGTAAAGTACCTAACTTAGCATACAAAAACGTAACCTATTCACACTTTGTCAAGCATATCTCTAACATATCAATGTTAATTTACATTAGTAATGGTAATATTTAGCAAAAAATCTATCATAACCTTATCTAATTATCATACTAACCAACGAATATAAGCTAACGCAACAAACCTTTTTTACATTAACATAGTAATATTTAACAAAAATTTACCATAACCTTACCTAACTATCATAATACCTAACGAATAAATACAAACATAGTAAAGTTTTATCCTCTGTAAAGCTAAACTATGAACATAACATACTTAACACACAACATACTTAACACACAACAGCCAGACGAATAAACAGCTATCATTAACAACTTAACCAATAAAGCGAACATACGAGGCAAGTAAAACAAGTTTTCATTTTTTAACTTATAATTTTTATTGAAAAGAGCGTTATATAGATACATAAAAGACATATAAGTTTATTTTAAATATATTAATTCATCTAATCAGGGAACATAGGATTCAACATAAATTGAGCAAATTCTATATATCTCTCCAGGGATTCAACTTCCCTTGAAAGGATGTAAGTATAAATGCGTTCTGCAGCACTAAACCATTTTTCGGCATATTTTGGTTCAACAGCACTCATTCTCTCATGCAAGAGAGAAGTAAACTTATCAATGTTGGTAGTTATTAGCATACTCCTGTATACCTCATTATACGGTAAACCACATGTTTCAGTGCAAATATCGTAAATTACACCATGAGCTATATGTATTAAGTCCTCAAGTATGTCAACATCGTTAAGATGCGATGTTAATTCGTTTTTCATTTTAATCAATGCTGTAATATTTTCAGATGTTCGAACTGTGAAACCTATACATGTACGCCAGAAGGTCGCGCCATCGATGGGCTTCCAATAGTTGCGTACATCAAGGCTTTTAATATTGTCACACGACGAGAAAACAGCATCTATTCTATTAGAACCTCTCACACTGTCTCCCCAGCTAGATATTTCACTACGAGTCGATACATCAGATGACACACACTTATCCTTTACCATGCGCCTGCGATATCAATAATCTTGATGAATTCTTCAACAGAAATGAATAACAGTCTATTATTTACACATCCGGCTTTAATTGTTTTACGAATAAATATAAATGACACATCGTTGGGAAACAAAAGTTTACACGTAAAGCATATCCACCAAACAAGCGTAGAGATTCGGTAGATGTTATCGTAACAGCACATAGAAATAATACTGCATGAAAATCGAATGTATAAACAATCCTCAAATGTAATGAGATTCTTTCTTTCAACCAATCAGAAGAAAGTAAACAAGAATATGACGTACGAACGAACCAACAAGAATATGACGTACGAACGAACCATATCAGTTCAAAAGTGCATATAATCTCGCTAGACAACAACAACAATAACAATAAACACGTATCGTCGGAATGTTCTTGGCAAACAGCGAGGATTACGCGTTTAATTTGGGTTTGCAATCGCTAAGTAAAATGTAAAAAAAATAATAATAATAATAATAATAATAATAATAATAATAATAATAATAATAATAATAATAATAATAATAATAATAATAATAATAATAATAATAATAATAATAATAATAATAATAATAATAATAATAATAATAATAATAATTGTGATAGGATATATATAATTATATTATATACATATATATCTCAATGTTCATCACATACATATCGTTTTTACGAGGACTTAAGATTTAAAAGCGCTAAGTCTTTACACAAAAACCAGTCATTTTCATCGTTATACCTAAGATATTTTTTCACTTCATCGATACTAAAATTTGTTTTCTAAGTAGATAGACGAATTTCTGTACATCTATAGAATTTAAGAAGCGTTCAATGATAGTCTCAGAATCATCGACCAGCATTTTCTTGAATGCGTAATATTCCTGGTATAACATGTAATGTGCAACAGTTACATAATTAGACAGCATTTCCGATTTCTTCGTTTGCATTATTACCCTCCTACGAACCTCCGACAGATATTTTATCTGTGGTAATCCAGAAATACAGATTCTACGAGCCGTAGGTTCAAATACGCCTGTTTCATTACACATCTTTCATACTCGAACATACATTCGGTGTGAAAATTATAACACTAGGAAAAAGAGAGAGTAGTAAGATGGCTGCCTTTGGTTAAACCCACCCTCTTCAGCTAATAATTCGTTTCTCGGCGAGTCTAAAATTTCGGTAGCACTTAGAGTACCCCTTGGACCCATTCTGCCGGCGATGGTCACATATAAACAGAGCAGTTTGTCTTACTTCATTAAAAATACGGTTTGTTACTAGAGCATTACAGATTGATTAAATATAACGTTAAAAAAATTCAGAACCATTGAGGTTTTTCTTTTATATAGATTGAAAACCCCACACTCTGGATCACTTGATTACCCACTGTATAATGTCTTGTATAGAGGTATATCTGTTAACACGTAACATGATGCACACTTAGTGGGAATATAACACTTTTTAAAGCTTTTAAATCCACAACGATTATGACGCTAAAATAAGTCTCAGGTGAAAAGATAATATAAAATTACGGATACAAACACAAGCCTAAGAGATAAGGAATATTTTATATTTCAGAGAAAGGTACAACACATTCATGTTTATCCAAAAGCTAACAGGAAGGTTAAACCTGTTTACATTTGCACGTTCACTTTTAGGGCCTTTACGCACCATTCGTTTATGTTTGTATTTGTATTTCATGGTTTCATTTCAATGATATGCTCGGCAAAAAACTAATAAATGCTAATTGGAACTAAGAACATAACATACCTAACTTACGAATAAACAGTTTTCATTAACAAATTTCTTTGCTTATTAAAGGTAAGTAACTAATAACAGCCGTAAAACTTAACCTATCCTACCTTTCGAAACATTACGCAATACCTTTCGAGACATTGCGCAATACCTTCGATTCGTTAGACTTACACGGTAGGCTTATCATTAGGGTTACCTTCAGCATCACAAAACGTAACCTACTACAAAGAAACTAACTATCATACTTACCAAGGTTTGATTTATATGACACAGATGTTCAATAGGCTTACACTGCTTAGACTTATCATTAGTGTTACTTTCATGTTTATACAAAAGCTTTCACGAAGGCGCTCACTAATCTCAATCTTTACTATACATAACCGAACAATTTTCAGCGACGAGCCCCAATACATGGAGATCACTCCAGAGAGATATATGAAGACCCATATCGGGGTACCACGAAGTGGGGTGTAAGTTGTTACATAAGGGCACAGCCCAAAGATAGTTAGGGTTATGGTAAATTTTTGTTAAATATTACTGTTAATGTAAAAAAGGTTTGTTGCGTTAGCTCATATTCGTTGCGTTAGTATGCTAATTAGATAAGGTTTAGCATAAATTTTTTGTTAAATATTAACATATGTTAATATAAAATTAACATTGATATGTTAGAGATATGCTTGACAAAAGTGTTCCCCGATACGTTTTTTGTATTGCTACTCTCAGTTTTACTGTTGTTAAGTGTGGAACCTTGTTAATGTTAGCTGTTTATTCGTGCTTAAGGTGTGTTAGGTTTGTTGTTGTACATTATATTCTTAGTTCAGGTGATGCTATGTTAGCTTTATTAATGTGAAAACTTTGTTACGTTAGCATATATTCGTTGGTCAGTGTATAAAAAACTTGATTTTATGTTATGTTTATCCAAAATGATACTCGAAATGTGACATGAAACAATAGATCAATAGATCAATAGATCATAGATGGGTGGAGGAGGGTGGGTGGGTAGTTTGATTTACTGATTTACTGATTTACTGCTTTAGGGTATGTAAAAGTACAAGTTTTTTAAGTTATAAACATGAAAAGAATAAAAGTTTGTGTTATGTTATACAAAAATATGACTTGAATCAATAGATCAATAGATCACGGGTGGGGTGGGGAGGGTAGGGTGGTTGGTTTGATTTACTGATTTACTGCTTTAGGGTATGTAAAAATGTAAATTTTTTACGTTATAAACATAAAAAGAATAAAAATTTTAGTAAAAATTATATTTTTAAAACGCAAAAAAAAATAAAAATAAATAAAAAAATAAATAAAATATAATAAAAATTTGAAAATAAATTACAAAATTTAAATTAACACAAAGAATAAAATAGCATACAATATATTTTAGTTGACGTTTATAAAAAGAAAACGAGATTTGAAAATAGAAATGTCAGTCTTCAACCTTTAGAAAACGGGTTATCTTTGTAAGATGCATCCTTCCTCCTCCTTCCTCCTTCCTCCTTCCTCCTTCTTCTTTCTTCCTTCCTCCATCTTCTTCTGTTTTGCGCTCCGTGCATTTCTTCAGGGGACACCCCCTCCGTGGGATCCCCCCAGACACCCTTTACGAACTTACAACCCTCATATTCGAGTTCTACGACCTTATAAACAATATTTTTGCATACCAATATGGGACTAAACGAATATTTATTTACTCAACACCCCACCGGCTCCAGCACCGGTGCCATTGTCAACTCCGACTCCTCTGACTCAGACTCCTCCTCCGATTCCTTCATTCTCTGACTCCGACTCTGACTCCGACTTCTTTCTCCACTTCTCTTATGCATTTCGTCCATTTTTTCTGAGAACCCTCATCCGGAAAGGTCCCCAGACACCCCTTACGAACTTATAACAATCATCTTCGAGATCTACGGGTTTAATACATATATAAAGACACCAAAACTGTATTATTATACAAATATTTACTAACTCGGCACCGCATCGGAGCCAGCACCATTGTCGAATCCGATTCCGAATCCGAATCCGAATCCGGATCCGGATCCGAATCATTTCTCCAAATTTCAACCTTCTACGAGCATTTCAATATTTAGGGGGCCAGGCCCCCAACTATGAGGGGCGCATGGACACGTAACCTCTGTATGTGTGTGTGTGCATATGTGTGTGTGTGTATGTATGCTCGCGTGCGTAAAAATCGATTCCCTACGGGAATCAATTTCTACTCAAAATCGATTCCCATCGGTAATCAATTTTTCGATCGGCTCGCTCAAGGTCAAATAATAATAATAATAATAATAATAATAATAATAATAATAATAATAATAATAATAATAATAATAATAATAATAATAATAATAATAATAATAATAATAATAATAATAATAATAATAATAATAATAATAAAACGTAATAGCGTTCAGGGTCAAATTTACTTTCACGAGAAGCTAACACGAGTCTTTCCAACGCTGGGCTGAGCGTAGCGGGAGGTACCTCTAAGAAACATCACCGACTTAGGCAGGTCCTACGGACACGAAAACTCGGCTTAAACGAGATTAAGACATCAACTGACACTATACCAAATTTCTGATGTTTAAATTGACTATCACTAATTGTAACGTATAATCCGCAACCATAATCTCTGTATAACAATGATTTGCACAAAAATTATAGGATGTACCGGTATTTATTGTACCCAATAGCCTCTGTAAAGACATTAGAAATAATAATAGACTATAACTATGGTCTAATATTGTGAAATGAATTATCTAAAGTCCTATCAAGTGATCACGTACAAATTTATTATTAAAGAAATAAATTGATCCGTGATATTCAAAATAATATTTTTGAGACCATTTTCAATATCATATCTGTGGTACTTCAAAAATTTCAATTAAAAAAAGAAATTAAAGAAATGGGCCTATTTTATTTTCATCCATTTTTATACCAATATGAGCTAGCGACTTCTTTAAAAAATTGAGAGTTGGTTTCAACACCCAAAGCCGAGAAGATGGGGGTAGTTGCCCTTTCTTCCTTTTTAATACTGGACTATAACTAAGGTCTAATAGAGTGAAATGAATCATCTAAAGTCCCATCAAATGAAATCTTGTACAAACTTTCTATTAAAAATATAAGCTGATATGGAATATTCAAAACAATATTTCTGAGGCCATTTTCAATGTAATATTTGTGGTATTCTCAAGAAATACAATTAATAAAAAAAAATTAAAGAAACGAGCCTATTCTATTTTGGTCAAACCTTTCAGCAATATAAGCAATATTACTTTGGATGCTAGCAACAGCTAAAGTAAGTCTAGTTCATAATTTTGGTAAGCCCCTTAGAGGGACTTTTTCACTTCACATAACTTAATGATTGATGCTAATTGTATTAATTTATAATGAAGTGGTGGCCATATTGCTAAACATTGTGAGAATGCCATTTAAACAGTGTTTAGTGATTATATGATAAGTATAAAGTGAGTGTTGTAACATGAGAGAATTCAATCCAAGCTAAAGAACTTTTGTAACAAAGAAAGCTTTGACAATGGTCTCTAGGACAGTCTCCAAGAAGGATATTCCCCACTTTAGGGTGGATAGGGAAATATTTTCATCTCCCAAGACTCCACAGGCATCCTCAAGACCATAACCATCATCAAGAATTTCCCCAAAATCCCCATTGAGGGTGGGCACTAACTCAAGCTCCGAAGAAGAAGGAAGGCATTCTCCACAAGATGAGAGGTTGAGAATATTTTCGTCTACACTCCCGCCGAATCAAAGCTACATGAACGTATCTCCCATAAAGGTTAAAACTGCCACTCTAAGTATTGTCACGTTTACAGCTTAGCATTTTTCCCTTCGGGAGAACAGACGACCACCTACCTCCCAGACCTTCCAAACGACGTCAGGAAACTCTTATTATTAATTATTATCAATAACTAATTAATAATAATAATAATAATAATAATAATAATAATAATAATAATAATAATAATAATAAAAATATCAATAATAATAATAATAATAATAATAATAATAATAATAATAATAATAATAATAATAATAATAATAATAATAATAATTATAATAATAATAATAATAATGAAAATATCAATACTACTACTACCAATAATAATAATAATAATGATTACTAATAATAATTAATAAATAAAAATTATAATAATCAATAGTAATAAGGAAAATATTTCTATTACTACTAATACCAATAATAATAATATTTATTAATAAAAAAATAATAATAATAATAATAATAAAATAATAATAATAATAATAATTAACAATTAAGAATAAAAAAATATTGTAATTATAATATAATATATATAAAATAATAATAAATGAATAATAATAAGAATAATAATAATAATAATAATAATAATAATAATATAATAATAATAATAAAATATAATAACAATAACAATAACAATAACAATTAATAATAACAATAACAATAACAATTAATAATAATAAAATAATAATAATAATAATAATAATAATAATAATAATAATAATAATAATAATTAATTAATTGTAATATAATAAAATAATAATAATAATAATAATGAAAAATATCAACACTACTACTACCCAGTACTAATACTTCTACTATTACTACTAATACTACTGCTACTACAACTGCTACATACTACTACTACTACAAACTCTACTACTACTACTACTACTACTACTACTACTACTACTACTACTACTTACTACTACTACTAATAATAATAATAATAATAATAATAATAAAATTAATAATAATAATAATAATTAATAATAATAATAATAATTAATGAATAATAATATAATAATAATAAATAATATTGATAATGACAATAAAAATAACAATAAGTGCAATAATAAAAATGATAAAAACATTTATAAAAAACAACAATGAAAGAATAATTAAAACGTCCCCTCAGAAGCCCATTTCTTGTCAATGTATTTTTATGTTAAATAGCTATTTTTAATAATAATATCATTGACAGAATAAAATATTTTGTGATTTTATATTATTATTATTATTATTATTATTATTATTATTATTATTATTATATATTATTATTATTATTATATTATTTATTAGAAGGAGGAGGAGGAGAGACTGAGCTACATCCTAGCCGTTTTTCGAAGAAAAAAGAGTGGATCCGGGTGCGGTGCTGGAACTCAGTAAACATTCGTTTGCTGTTTTATTTTTATAAGTTTCATTTTACATTTAATTTGTAGCTTTCAATTTAATTTTTTTTTTTTAACTTATTTTCAAATTTTTATTATTTTTTATTTATTTTTAATTTATTTTGTTTTATTTGCTTAAAACATTATGTGATTACTAATTTTTTTTATGCTTTTCATGTTTATAACGTAAAAAAATTACGTTTTTGCACACCTTAAAACAGTAAATCAGTAAATCAAACCACCCACCCTACCCTCCCCCTCTCATGATCTATTGATCTATCACGTACGCATTTCAAAAGTCAAATTATTTTACTAAAAATGTGTTATGTTTTACATACCCTAAAGCAGTAAATCAGTAAATCAAACCATCCACCCTACCCTACCCCACCCTCCGTGATCTATTGATCTATTGATGTATTGATTCAGTTCATATTTTGTACAACATAACACAAAATAACATAAAAAATTTGCTTTTTTACATAACCTAAAACAGTAAATCAGTAAATCAAACCAGCCACCCTGCCCTTCCTCAACCCATCCGTGATCTATTGATCTATTGATCTATTGATCTATTGATCTATTGATCTATTGATTCAAGTCATATTTTGTTTAACATAACACAAAACTTTTATTTTTAATGTTTATAACGGTAAAAAAAAAAAAAAAAAAAAAAAAAAAAAAAAAAAAAAAAAAAAAAAAAAAAAAAAAAAAAAAAAAAAAAAAAAAAAAAAAAAAAAAAAAAAAAAAAAAAAAAAAAAAAAATATTTACATTTTTACACACCCTAAATCAGTAAATCAGTAAATCAAACAAGCAACCAGCCCCTCCCCACCCATCCGTGTTCTATTGATCTATTGATGTATTGATCTATTGATTGAAGTCATATTTTTTGTAACATAACACAAAACCTTTATTTATTTTTATTTTATTTTGTTTAAAAATATATTTTTTACCAAAAGTTTTATTCTTTTTACGTTTATAACTTAAAATATTAGCGTTTTTTACATACCCTAAAGCAGTAAATCAGTAAATCAGTAAATCAAACCACCCTCCCCTCCCCCCCCTCTGTCAGCCTTCCCACGATCAATTGATCTATTGATCTATTGTTTCAAGGGGAGGGGGTAGGGTTGTTTGATTTACTGATCTACTGATTTACTGTTTTAGGATCAGTAAACTATTACACTTTACTATGATATTTTTTCAAAGAACTTATTTTTATGCTATGTTTGGCTAAAACTTTGTTATGTTTGCTATTATTCGTTGGGAATTATGATAGTTAGGTAAGGTTATGATAAATTTTTGTTAAATATTACTATGTTAATGTAAAAAACTTTGTTCTGTTAGCATATATTCATTGGTCTGTATGATAATTAGACAAGGTCATGATTAATTTTTGTTAAATAATACCATGTTAATGAA
>JABUQX010021282.1:72500-75000 GCA_015478945.1 Trachelipus rathkii | reverse complement strand
CCTAACTTCGGAGTGTATACCGTATGTAACTACACCATGTATGGAACTAAATGGCATAATAAAGACAACCAACCAAATTACGAAATCCCGAAAGTACGTTCATAGGAGAACAAGATGGCAAGACACCAACCAACTAACGAAACAAACCCTATGCTGTAAGTCGTAGCTTGACAAAGACTGTCACAATGAAAAGACATCGTCAAGAGAAAGAGGAAACGTGCCACAGGAAGTTAATCACACTGTCGGAAGCAGGTCATCTCTTTCAGAGACAGGTGGCTCATCATCTCGGGGTAAAAAAAATCGACGGCCCGGTCAGTCAATCGCTTCGTCGGTTCAGGGTTTGACTGGCCAGCAAAACCGTAAGACGAACAGGCAGGGTTTCCCGATGGCGGACGCCCGAGAGAGATGACAGATTCTTCAGTCTGGCATTGCTTCGTGATCGTTTCCAAACAAGAGTACAGCTACAAAACAGGCTCCCTGAGCTCAGACATGTGCCCATTTCTGAGCGTACAGTGAGAAGACGACAGAATGAACGTGGAGTACGTATTACAAGGTCTGCCATCGGCCCTCTCCTGATCAGGGAGCATCAGGTTGCGATTTCATTTTTCACAAGCGTATGGAGATTGGACACTCACAGATGAGTCGAGGTTCACACTACATGGACCAGATGGACGTCAGCGAATTTGGAGACGTGCAGGTTGCAATATCTCTCCAAGGATTCCTTTTGGAGGTGACTCTGTGATGGTGTGGGCAGGCATTCGTTTGGGTGCTCGCACGGCATTGCATATCGTGAGCAGAGGAACGCTAACGGCTGAAAGGTATGCGGAAGACATCCTCCAAGGGTATATAGTGCCTTTCGCGTCCTTCATTGGCGTCCATTTTTTGTTACTCCATGACAACGCCACACAGCACACAGCACAGGTCGTCCAACGGTACCTACAACAGGTAGGGATCAGACTCCTGGCCATTTTTGCGAGGAGCCCGGACATGAATCCCATTGAACATGTTTGGGATTTGTTGGGTAGGCGTGTTCGAGCCCGTGAACATGCTCTGTCCACACTCAGGGAGCTTGCAAACGCTTTGACAACATCCCGCAGGAGACCATCTCCATCGCTTGGAGGAAGTTGGAAGGGCCAGAGGGGGTACAACCCATTATTAGACCCCTTTATGCTGCATTTCACATTGTAATTTGTAGAATATTGTTGTTGATTAATAAAATCATCATATCCATATTTTTTTTTGTTTCTTTATTATGCCATTTAATTCCCTACACACTGTCGTTACATACGGTTTATACATTTATAACCCTGTGCAACACTCCCGAGTTAGGTATGAACCAAATAAAACCAAACCCTAGCCCTACATTTCCCAATATGAAAGTGTTTAAATTATATTTGCGGGTGATGCATTAAATTTGCCGGCGAGTTTATATATATATATATATATATATATATATATATATATATATATATATATACTATATTATATATATATATATTACTATATAATATATATATATATATATATATATATATAATATATATATTATATTATATTATAAATATATATATATATATATATATATATTCGCAACTCACTTGATACAAGATCATACACTCGCAAGTAATCGTGAGGCTACTTCTTTGGCGTACCCCCAAGTATCACTCTGCGTACCCCCCGGGGTACGCGTACCCCACTTTGGAGACCACTGGTCTATAACATAGCAATGTTACTTTAACATTACCATAGTAATAGCTAGCATAAACCTAACAAAATTTATCATAACGTAACCAATTTAACATATTGAACTACTAATAAATGGTCACCTAACAAAGTTGTAACATCAATATCTGCTGACATAGCAACAGCTAACAATACTATACACAATTTATATTATTAAACTACGAATAAATGCCAACATTTAACAAAGTTTCCTACATGTTAGCGGTAACTTATTCAAACCCTGTTTCATTTTGCATTTCAAAAACATATAGATGTTAATTTAAAATTAACAGAGTAATATCTAGCAAAACCTAACAAATTTTATTACACTATAACCTATCTATCATACTGAAACGAATACATTGTAACAACAAAGTCTTATCTTATAAGTATCTGTTAACATAACCAAATCTAACAATACTTTACATAACCTAACCTATTAAACTATGAATAAACGATAACATTATCACAGTGTCTTACTTTTCAGTGGTTACAACCCTACCATTACCAAACAAAACTTAACCTAACCGTACTTTTTCATAATAGTTGTTAATATAGTAAGACCTAACCAAACCTAGCAAAATATAACATAACTTAACCTATCTAACAAACTGAGCTACAAAAAACTGCTAAAATAAACCAAGTTTTTTACAAAGAAACTTAGGGTTTATACCTTAAATCATCATAACGTACCGAGACTGAACATTATCAAACACATCTAACATGCTAAATTATGAATAAATGCTAGCGTTAACAAAATGTCCAAACTATCAAAGAC
>JABUQX010021282.1:0-67500 GCA_015478945.1 Trachelipus rathkii | reverse complement strand
TATATATATATTATATATAGAAAATTATAGATAAATTTGGCGCGAAAAACTTGAAAGTGAGCTGCATACCCCCTATGGGGTTCAGCATCATGAAAATTCGCATATACTACTAAAGTCATTACTAGATCGGAGAAAGGAGCTAGAACTCCCTAAAAGTAGGGATTCTATTATCTCCAAAATCTATTTTGAGGCGGTTATTGATGCATTATGGAGCAAAATAGATTTTAAACTTTTTTTTTATATGTCAATAAATGGGCTCTTATTACTTGGATCGAACAAGTATCGAACAATCCTATAATATCCGAGCAATAAACTAACTCCACTTCTTGAACAAAAAATATTGTTAGCCCTATTTGACGTTTTCGGAAGTATGTGATCCATGCATCTATTTCTAGCACGTCCATCCTTTTAATCAAGAAATAGGTCATTAAGCTCTCTGTCAAATAAGGTGTGTCTCTGTTAAACATCCCGATGCTTTACACAATGGATTATTGTCGATCAGCTGTACAGGCTGTAAATCTTCTTCAGGTTGAAAATTAGTCAAATAACTTCTTCATCCAAAGTCCAAGATGTTGGTGGATTAGGAACAGGAATTTGATCACCGTGTGTGACTGGTCGTATAGCTGACGGTAAATTAGAAAAATTCACAGTATGCTTTGACTTTGGTCCAATACCTGCTATGTTGGTAGGTCAAAAATAACAATGCTGAGAGAGTAATTTAGTTTTCTCCAAAATATCGGTACTGCGAAACGCATTTTTTCACCTTATAACCAATTTCTTAACAATGTTACTAAAGCTTTACAACAAATGTGAGGTGTCCATGCGTTATCTTGGTCTCCAACTTTTATTCCAAAATAAAGATCGTAAGCTTTTTGAACAAAAGGAGTGAAATTATGTTTCTGCGACTTAAAGCTGGTTCTCCACAAACGTAACAGAGACTGTTGGCACTATTTTCTATAAAATATGCAAACTAAATCAATAAAAACAATTCTATTAGAGCACCAACATCTAGCTTACTTAGATAGCAAACAAGGAACACGTTACATCACCACTTGTCAATACACTACTAATGCAAACATTCTGTTTTCAGAGAGATTTTTACTTTTCTAAAACGAATAAACTTGTCTTAGCATTAGATTCTTAATCACAATATATATATTATATATATATATTATTTATATATATTATTATTTATATATATATATATATGTTATATATATTATATATATATATATAATATATATTATATTATTTATAGTATATTATATATATAATATATATACTGTATAGTAATATATATATATTATATATATATTATATATATTATATATATTATATATATATATGATATATATATATATATATATATTAATATAATATATAGTCTCATCACCCCTCTTTCCGCATTGATGGGTAGGTTAGCACCACACGCGATAGAAAAGCAGAGAAAAATATGACGCAAGTCGAAAAGAAGCCAAGCCTTAAATACAATATTATTATATATATATATTATTATATATATATATTATATTATAATATAGTATATATTATATATATATATATATATTTATATATATTATATTATATATTTTATACTGTATATATATATAGTTATATATTATTTATATTATATATATATTTATATATATTATATTATAATATATATATATAATTATATATATATTATTATTATATATATATTATATATATATATATATATATATATATTATATCCACAACCACATCTTCTCCGCATTGACTGGGAGAGTAAGGTTAGTCCCACACACCGGGGGAATAGAAGCAGTAGAAAATATGACGCAAGTCTAAAAAGAAAGCCCACGGCATTAGTGCCGCCATTTATACCCTTACAGGTAAGAAACAGTACAGTCAAAAAATCCACCCTTGGGGCTTCGTGGGAGACATGCGACAGACCCTCAGCTTTGGTTATCTCGTTCAATGCAGGGTTCATCTTTTGGCCCAGGTGCACAACTATACCCCTCACAAAATCCCTCATATTCACTCCTATTATGTCCTTTTCTTCTCGCTCTGCCAATACTCACATCCTCTCCTCCAGGCATTTCCTTTACAGACTCAAACCATTTTCTCGGTTCTCAGAGCCGGACGTTCTCAGCACATCACCACTATATTTCCGCTTAACCAACCGAACCTAGCGATCCATCCTTTCCACATGAAAAAACCATCTCAATGTACTTTATTTATTCTCTCATTTACGTCCTTTTTCTTCACACCACACAAACTCCCTAATGCGTTCATTCTCTGTTTACCAATTTTCTCACACTTAACACGTCCCTATATATAATAAATATTATATATATATAATATATATTAATATATATATATTATATATAATATATATTATATATAATATATATATTATTATATATATATAGTATATTGGCTTATTGTCATTGATTATAAAATTCTTATGGATTCCTTTATCAAAACAGAAGAAAGTAGATTCTTTAGATGTTATAAATTTATATCAAATATTAAAAGAATTTATGACAAAATATATAATCTACTTTAAATAATCTTACTTACCTACTTACTTCTGTTTTGATAAAGGAATCCATAAGAATTTTATAATCAAGGCATTAAGACCTATTATTACCACTGGCTTTCTAAGCTATTTTATTTTCAAACCTATTATATATATTATATTATATATTATATATATTTATATATATATATATATAATTATAAATATATATATAATAATCAATTATATATATATTATATATATATAATATATTATAATGATATGTCTTTGTATATATTCATATATATGCTGTTATACTATATATATATATGATATATATATATATATTTATATATATATATATATATATATATATATATATCATATAGATATATATTATATATTTAATATATTATCATATATATATCATTTATATTATGTATATATTATATAATATATATATATATCTATAAGATTATATTATATTATATATATATATATATATATGATAATATATTATATATATATATTATATATATATATATATATATATATATTATTCTTATTTTTTACTTATTATTATTTTATATTATTATTATTATGTTATTATTAATTATTATTTTATTTTACTTGTTATATCATTATTCATTATTATTTTATTTCATTATTATTGTTCATGATATTATTATTACTATTAATTATATTTATTATTATTATTATTATTAATTATTATTATTATTATATTTTATTATTATATTATTATTATTATTTTTTATTATTTAATATTTCATTTTTATTTATTAATGATTATTTATTTTTTTATTTATTATTTATTTATTTTATTTATTTATTTATTAAATTTATTTCATGTATTGGTGGCAATTGTTGGCAATTGTGGTTCTGCTCTACAAAAGGCCCGCTAAAATTTTACCATTCTTCAAGGCTGATGAATGTAGTTCTAGAAATTCTTCATCAGCGAACATGCCCTTATCAGTCACGAACATTTTGTCTCACGAACAGTAGTGCTGCACATCGAAGAAACCAATGATAATACGTATAATGCTTGCACACAAACACTTCAAGCAAAGCCAACAATAATATACTATATATATATATATATATATTATATATATAATATTAATATATATATAATATATATATATATATTTATATATATATATATAGTAATATATAGTATATATATATAGATATATATATATATATATAGCTATATATATATATTATTATCTATATATTAATTATTATATATATATATTATATTAATATATATGATATATATATATTATATATTATATTATATATTTATATATATATTATATATATAGAATAATATAATATTTATATATATATCATATATAATATATTATATATTTTATATATATAATATATATTATATATATATATATATATATTATTATATATATATAATCATATTATAGTATAATATATTATTAGTAATATATATAGATATATATATATTATTATTATATATATATATACTATATATATATATATATAATATATTCATATTATATATATATATATATAATATAATATATATATCTATTTAGGGTTGTCACAGCTCATCTGGAATATTTTTTTATTCGTTGTATCTTCCAAGGGACCCCCCCCCCTCCATTAAAGTTGCCAATTGTTTAAAAAATGAGATTGGCAAAGTTGCAGCTCAAATAAATAAGGTTAACCCCTGCCTCATTAAGGACAAAGTTTTGAAAAACTGCGAATTTTTGAAAAAAATCGCAGTTTATCCTTTGTATAAAGATAACCATTTGTACAAGAACCTAAATTTTATTTTATTTCATAGGAAATATTGTTGTCTTGAAATTTCACTTTCACCTTCGTCTTCTACATCATCAGCGAGCACGAGTTGAAGGCGGAAAGACAAGATTATTTTAATGTGGCCAATTAAAAAAAATCTTACCCCTCTTCCTTTCGTTCGTTGATGCTGTATATTTTAGAAGATGTCAATAAATTTCTTTCTCCAATTTCATAGAAGATACATTATCTACTCATCGTTGTCTTTATAAACACACGAAGACAAGATTACTATAAGCTTCTACTCTCAGCACCGGCTATTCTTAACCTGGTATTCGCGAACTCCCTAGGTTCGCGAAGTCTTTAAAGGGGGTTCACGAACGCTTCAAGAATGCAAAGATCTTTTGCAATTAAAATGAAAAGTAGATAAAAGGAAAGTATAAAAGAAATGAAAAAGTTGAGCAAATTTCCCTTGTTTTCTTGTGAAAACTTGTTTTTTGCTAATGGTTATTGAGCGTTTTATCATTATAAGACCCTTATTTCATTTTTTCTCGATATTTTTTTTATTATTTTTTTAAAAATATCTATATGAGTATATGATCCCTTCTCTCCAAATATTAATAGAACCTTCATTAAAAATTTAAAATAAATATTTGATGTACTAGAGAGTTTTAAATTGATTTAATTCTTGTTGATTCGCTGAAAAAAAGATAAAGGGCTTCGTGGAAACAAATTTTTTAAAGAGGATATTGTGTTTCACTCAAGACACTTCTTCTTGATCTTCACTCAAGACGTCCCAAAAAAAAGTCAGTGACGGACACCAATTAGGGGCGTGTTAGCAGACATCGTATCCCCCTCAAAATTTGTTATACCCTTTCCCATGAGGTAACCTCGTCGTAGACGACGTTACGTGGCCGTGCAGCCCCGGTAGGGGTGCCGGCCCCTAAAAATAGGAAATGTCCGTAGAAGGCTGAAATTTTAGATTGCATAGAGGAGGAAGGAGTAAGAAGGAGTCGCATCCGGATTCGGAGTCAGAGTAGGCACCGGTGCTAGAGCCGGTGCGGTGTCGAGTTAGTAAATATTTGTATAATAATACAATATTGGTGTTCTTATATATATGTTATCGAACTCGTAGATCTCGAATATGAGGGTTTCAATTTCGTAAAGGGTGTCTTGGGACCAACCAGAGGGTGGTCCTCCGAAGAAAAGCACATAGTGTATAGAATAGGAAAGGATGAAAATTTGGAGAGATACATAGAAGAGGAGAAAGGAGTCAGAGACGGTGAAGGATTCGGCACCGCACCACCCCTCCTCCCCTCCTCCCCGTAAGGGGGATGCCGTCTGCAGGCCCGACCCAGCGCGAAGCCGGAGCGAGCGCGCGAGCACGCGAGCACGCGAGCGCATGCGTGATATTTACGCTCAAATGAATTATAACGTGTTCTATTTTCATACTTCATTTTCTTTTAATAAAATATATATTTTTTTCTTCTAGCTTTGTGATTGAACTTTTTGTTTTTTTTTTATAAAAACTTTATTAATTCTTTTTTTAATGTTTATACACTTTAAAAAATGAACATGACATGTTTACAGACCCTAAAGCAGTAAAATCAATAAATCAGCACAAACCACCTTTCCTTCGCCCTTCCAGCCCATCCATGATATATTTGATCTATTGTATACTATTGGATTCAAGTCATATTTTTGTATAATATAACATAAAACTTTTATTTTATTTGCTTAAAAAATATATTTATTTACTAAAATTTTATTCTTTTTTATGTTTATAACTTAAAAATGCGCACTTTACATACCCTAAATCAGTAAATCAAACCACCCTCCCCAATGCCCCTCCTGCCCTTCCATGATGTATTGATCTATTGATTTATTGATTCTAGTCACACTTCTCGGGTTCTCTTTTTTTCTTTCTGGATTAAAGCGGGAAAAGAAAACAAGTTTTTTTTTATAAGCAGCTTCTATAACAATTGTGCAACCTACATAATCGTTTACAAAATAAATTCTTTGCACTTCCACATATATTTAACAAGTTTATTAAAAGAAACATTATTTAAAAAACATATGATGAAATAAATAAGTATACACAGCATAAATTAGAACTGATGGGTTGTACAGGAAAACCTATTGAACATTATTATATTTTAAAAAGATTTCTACATATAAAATCTAAATGCAGAGAGTCAAGGAAATATACAACATTATTTTCTATTCTATAACACTGTTTTCCAGTGTCCACTGCTCGAAACATTCCGAGGAGAAGTGTTGAAGATAAGTCCAGAATCTGTTTCCAGTTTCAAAGAGCCGAGTTCATTGCAGGCGAATACACCTAAAAATCTTCATTCGTTTTGAAAAGAATTTATTATTTTCTCTTCATTCATCTTCTATAATTCAACGATTATATTTCGTACTTTGTATCAAATCTTGATAGAGCTTGAGCGATGTTCCAAGTATTACACCAGACACTGAGAATTGGGATATTCAAACTCTTGGCCCACAATGAGACTAAGCCCTAATGTCCTTTTCTTAGGATATTGAGATGATGAGCATTACAAGCTGAAAGATCAGCAGTGAGATCGTATGCGTATACATTACTGTTTTTCAGCATAGGTCTTGAGATCGACACCTGTACCGTTACTCCTCGTTGCAAGAGCACTGCATTGGCAATCTAAATCGTAAATGGTCGTGAACATGAAGAATGTGAGCATTCGTATATCAATCTCATAAATCACGATGGTTTCTCGTTGCGCCATTTCGTGGGCAGGACTGATAACCTCTAAGTCCGAAGGAGTAATTCTTAAATGCAGACTTCCCGTAAATTTTCAGAACTAAGCCTCGCTGTTTTACAATTCCTATTTATTACTTCTGTGGATAAGCTACCATACGATGCTTAGGTAATCTAATACTCGATAAGTCCTTGGGATTAACAGTTAAAACATTATAGTCTTAGATTCTCTTGATTGAGCATATTTTAGCTGCATCGGTCAAAAGAGATTTTTTCGATTTTCCATATGTTTACTTTGAGAGATTAATTTCACTTTGTACCGTAACATAAAGATAAGCATCCAGTAATTTTGAAAATAGGTTTTTTAGAGTAGCCAATAATCTCCGAAACTGCTATGGACATTAAGCGCAAATTGAGGTGTTAGTTAGTTTAACACTGAATTCGAGTGTCCACTTGGATGGGGTAGAATTAAGTCGTTTCCTGTGAGGAATACTATCCCCATTTACACGTCCGTGATATTCGTAACGTGTTATTTTAGATTTAGCTGACGTTTGTCCACATGTTTCATCATACATCTTTTAAATTGTATCATCTACATGGAATTGGCAGGTGAGACTCCTTCGGGGCAGTTTGAGAATAATTTATTAAATTTCAATATAACTCTCAATAAGTGTAACTTGCAGTTGATGCCCATAGAGATAGTTTCATATTAAAAAGCACATTACAAGTTGATTAAACAAGTAAACAGGAAATTTGTCTCGGTATACACTAGCGTGTTCGGTGTCTGGAGATCTGAACCATCTTCGTTTACTAACCTAGCCTTCAAATATAAAAACACATTCGAAGGATCAAGATACTGGTCTGATGTGCCAGGGATATTGAATTCAAGAGGTACATCCGCTAATGAGTGATGCATGGAAATTGGGGGTTATACTAATGAAAATGGGAATTCACTTGACCACTGATCTGTGTAGATTCACTGAAAGATCAATCCTCTTACAACAGTCTGGGCTAGAGGGATGGCCGAAATGCATCCTGCTAGTACAACCGCTTGACGTATAATGAGGAGAGATATGTTTAAGCATTTCTTATATATGGAATAGTTGCGAGCTATTATTATTTATGTTAAAGTTACCACTTATCACTGTTATTAAATAGCGAACACATGTTTTCTTCAGCGGTCCTTTCATATTCCTCTTTACAGGTTTTTTATGACGACCAACACCTTTACCAGTCATCATGGGTCGTATTTTTCGTTTAAATCGTCTAACATTTTATCTGAAACATCGGCTAGTCGACGTTTTACAGCAGTACGAGGGTCGGCACCCCCCATAATATCCTGGATAGTGTCTAGTCCCGTCCTCGATGCTTTTTTTAGCGACGTATTTACCTCCTGATTTAAACAATGGTATAGCTCGGCGAAACAACGAAGCAAAAAATCCACCTAAACCATACCCACTATGCATTCTTGAACCACTGAAGACTCTTTCTTTTTCCATTATTATTATTTAACGGAGCTTCTTTCTTATGTTTACTTTAAACACTTCTGCTCCAACTGTGAATGGATATGGGTTCCTTCAACGTCTCTTAAATAAATATAAGTCGAATTCAGATGGGTCTTACTCAGCGGCAAATAATGAACATTAGGAAATGTTATAACTTTACAATCTTTAGGAAAATGAACTACTCTTAACAGAGAGGCTTTAGTATTCCCTACATACTAATGGTCTATAATATCTGTATAAACATAGGCCATACCTGGATCTTGTAACAACTCATCAGGATCCATATGAAATGTAATGAATTAGCAAAAGTTGTTCTTGAAGACGCTATATAATCGTCAATAGTAGGCATGTAATGAAATAGAAGGCGTATAAGATTTTTCGCGTCGTGGTTATGGTTTTATCTCTCTTCTGAAGGATTATCTGTAAGACGAACACACTTACACCACCATACACAGTGTTGAAAATAAAACGTGTTTAAATCGTGGGAATTTACATTACGCCAAGATCTTAAAGACACCAGCTCCATTGCCTCCCCCTTTGGTTTATTAGTACGAAATATCAAGTCTTGATATATTTGACTTACTATGAATTTGTTAATAAAATATCTAAGTATGTCCAAGAGAGACTTTATAGTAAACCTTTCAATACTATTACGTTTCTGTATATGTAAACTGTCTGTGTTACGCAACTTCGAAGTGTTTTTAACAAAATTAATGCTTCAATAAATCATGAAGGCCTCCCTGGTGCCGTTTTTTTTTTTTAAAGTTATCACCACCACTCACGGGCAAAGCCCTATTCAAGGAGGGCGTGTTACACTCAACAAAATTACAACTAACGCAAATTACGCAGATGAGCACAGACGCGGTCTTTAAAGTGAGGGAGATTAAATTGAGTTGGAAACACAGATGATGGAAGAGAATTCCACAGAACAGAGGTGGCAGGAAAGAAGGAGGCGCCGCAGCGAACTAGTCTGGAGTTGCCAATATCAACACAAAACTCATGTGCCGACACAGCACCCTTTGTGCTACGAGGGCGTCTTAAAGGAGGTGACACGCGAGTGGAAAGTTCCCTTGAGCACCTGCCGCTGCGGTACCTATAGAAAAGAGATAAAGCACCAACATCGCGCCGCAAAGATAGAGGGTCAAGTGAATTAGAAAGTCACAGGACAGTTTATAAGTCTTTTTGCTTTTGACTCGACCCCATCCAGAGAAGGGTAAAACTGGAGCTCAACAGATTTGAGAATAGTACTCCATACAAGGGTGGATAAGGCCCTTGTATAACTGGAGTAAAGATGAAAAAAAATCTCGCAGTCTAAACAGAACTCCAATTTCTTTGAGGCCGCCTAGCAACCATTGTGATGTGAGGCTTCCAAGACATTTTTGTTTATGTTAAGGCCAGGATGTTTATATTGTCAGCAGAAGAGGCGGAAAACCATTAAAAAGAAATTAAAGGTTTTAAGATGTCTTTAACAGGGAGATTTGTCGGAGTTGAACAATAGAGTTAAATTTCACAAGGTTGAGACAGCCCCACCCGGAAATTCTATCCAGATCGAGAATGGAATCGGAAGATTAAGACGAGGCAACTCTAAAAGAAAAAGGGCAGTTCTGAAATGAGTAGAGCAATAAATCAGTCGAGTTATCGGCATTCGAATGGATAGAGTTAGATGGGCAGACGAGAAGATTGTTAAGAAAAGCAAGAATAAAGTAGGATATAAGACAGAACCTGAGGAACACCATATTGACAGAAAAGAAGAAGAAATCACCCCATCAACAGCCGCCATTGAGCGATTTGAGAGGAAACTACATATGAGTAAAAAGAAGGAGGAAAAAGAAAGGAAGCGAGGTTAGTGTTCTACGTCAAGAGCCATACCCAGTCCGTCTTTGGATATGTCAAGCGCACCACGCAAGTCTCCCGTAATTCCTGAGGACGGAAAACCATAAATCTGTTAGATAGGAAAGTATATCACCAGTAGACCTCGAAGGCCGAAAGCCGTACTGGCGATCGGAAAGAAGAATGAGATCCAGATGGTCTAAGAAAGAGAGTTGAGAAGGGTTTCAAAGATCTTAGACAGATCACAGGTGAAATTTATAGAACGATAGTTAGGATGTTCAGAGCAGCTACCATTCATCTGATCGGCCGAGCAAATGCGCTCTTCTATCCTTTTGAAAACTATTAGTATTGAGGCATAGAATATAGTTGAACAAGAGGAGGGGCCAGCGCACACTTCCTGAAAACTCGGGGAGGAATGCCATCCGGGCCACCCGCCTAACGTTCATAGATTTCAGGGCCCATGCACCCGATCAAATGTAATCTCAGGCAAGGCATAGGACAAGGAAGAAGAGAGGAAGGAGGAGGAAGGGGAATGCCAGAGATCGTCAGGGTTGAGGGAAAATAGGAGGCCGACGAGATTGGCCTTTTCAGTTGGAGAGTTAGCAACAGAACCATCACATCGAATAAGGAGGAAAGGTAGATTTACAGAAGTTGTTGGAGATGTTTTTGGCAAGAGGCCAGAAAGATTTGTCAGTAGGAGAACCAAGGAGGTTAGCGCACTTTCGTTTGATGAAAGCCCGCTTTGCTCGTCGAAGAGTATCCCTGCAACGATTTCTAGCTGAATGAAAATTAGCGAGAGTGATAGGAGAACGAGAATTTTTCCACCCCCGATACGCATTGTCTCTAGCCTGAATGGCCAGAGAACAAGTACGATCGAACCATGGATTATGAGGAGAGAAAGATTTAGTCGAAGAAGGAATGAACCTGCTCATCCCATCAGCGATTACAGCTCCCACCTTGTCGGCAGAAGCCGAAGCGTCACCAGAGGAAAAGCAGTCTTTCCAATTATAGTTAGTGTAGAAGCAGCGCAAAGCCCCCCAATTGGCCCGATTAAAGTGCCAGAAAGAACGCACAGGGCAGGATGAAGCTGTTGGAGAGAAAGTATTAAAATTAAGAGATATAAGGTTGTTGTCAGATTTACCAATAGGAGCGAAAGGGGTGTATTTATAAAGAGAAGGACTAGTGGAAACATAGGTCAAGTGTGTTCAAGAATTGGTTGGGACGTCCGGAATGTGTGTTGGTTCTTTAGTTAGTTCCAGATCGTTGAGAATCTGAATGATTCGGCCTCCTCCCCCACCTAAATCAGTATAGAGGACCCCAACCATTCAGTGTTGTTATGTACATTCCTAAATAGAGGACCTCAATATTTGGATGAGAAGATATAACAGTCTCGTGAGAAGTAGTAAGATATTCAAAGAAGGCGTGAAAATCTGATCTGTTAGAACAGTAGCAGAAGCACAAGATTATTGTAGTAGAAGGAAGGAAGAAAGATTTTAAGCCACAGAACATCGAAGTTAGGTGATTCGAGATTCACGAGACGTGTTACAGGAATGTTAATGTTTACATAGGCACACACTCCACCCTTTAGACGGAAATTATGAAATAAGTTATAGTTGGATACATTAAACGAGTTAGAGGATGAATTCTTAGCCATCTGAGTCTCAGACAAGAGCAAAAGATTAGGGTTAGAGTTAGAGAGGTGGTATTTAACGGAAGCAGAGTTAGAATTTAAGCCACGGATGTTGGTGAAGTCAATAGAAAGCCCACACCTACGCAAATCTGCCATCACACACACACACACACACACACGCACACGCACACACACAAACAAGAACAAAAGCCAAAGGCAGACAAAAACAAAAGGAAAAATCGGGATATAATTCGTCAAACGCTAAAACCTAAGTTTAAAAGTTTAATGTGCTAAAATTAATTAAAAACAAATTTTGTATAATAAAAAAAAATAAAACTCAAACTTACGTAACCTTTACCAATTTACCTCACTAAAAATTCCCAACCACAAAACCCGACAGAGAAAAGAAAAAAAACTTAAAACTAGAACTTATCTTTTAAAAAAACTCCACGCGATAAATATATAATAAATTTAAACTAACTGATATGATTTAATAAAAACTTTAATTAAAACAAAGACAAGATTGAAAAACACACACTTTCACTAAACACAGCTTTACATAATAATAATAACAGTAAATAAAATAAATATAAACTATCAACCGGAGCACTCAAAAACACGTCTGCACTTCACAATGACCAATTCATATATTACATTCTCTATATTGGCATCAAGAATTATTTCACTTAATCCTGCTTCAAATATTTCTCGTTCGAGAGTTATAGGGTTCAATATTTCTGTATTAAAGTCAGATATTTTATTTTCAGGATGTAGATCCATAGAAGCCGAGGAAGGTAGCGTTAAATAGAAATGATCTTCGGTAGTCATGATTATTGTTTCTCAATTTCACAGGCACTTATTTACGAGTTAGACTTTTTTATACTACTGGAGCTTCTTTCGTATATGTACTTTACATACGGCTGTTGAATCTGTGAATGGATAGGGGTTCCCTTCGACATCTCTTATATACACTTTTATGGTTCTAAATTGGGCATTATTCAAAGGTATATAGTGCACACTAGGAAAATTTATAACTCTGTTATCTTTAGGAAAATGTACCACTCTTAGTAACTGGGCTTTAGTGTTTCCCTCATACTGGGGTTCTATAATATCGGTGTAAGCATACGCTACGCCAGGGTCCTGTAGCATCTTTGAAGGATCGCATACAAAATGTAATGAATCATCGGTGTCACTTTTTGCTACACACCGATCTATATACTCTTCCATAGTAGGAATATAACGTATTAATTCATTTAGAGACGATGTGAAATCGTTAATTCTCAATATTGTGTCATTATGTAAGTAATTACATTTACGAAACCAATCTGAAGTATGGAAAATAAATAAATTTCTATCTTTCAAGTTTACCCGAGTTTGGAATTTTAAAGTGATTAACACGTTGTCTTCTTTTAACAGCTTCATTAACTAGAAATACTAAATCTTTACATATCCGGCTTGATCCAAATCGTTTGTTTAAGTCTATGAACACATCGGTAAGAGATTTATAGTCCACGATTTATTAAATACCTTTCAAAGAAATAATCTTTGTCGGCACGCTTGATAAATGTCATAACGTCTATGTTGTTAATTTTTAATACGTTTTTAACACTCTCAACATTACTAAATATTACAAACGCTGTATGTGAATCTGGCATATTCTCGATATGCGCACCCAATATCATTTCGCATAACTCTACTTCATACATTTCTCTTTCGAGCTTTATGGGGTTCAATAGCTATGTAGTAAAGTCTGATATTTTATTTTCAGGATGTAGGTTCATAGAAGCCGATGAAGGTAACGTTAAATATAAATGATCTTCACGCTCCATGTTCACAATGTAAACTGATCAATGTTTCTTAATTTCACTATCATTTATATAACTATTAAACTTCATAGGGTAACCCACCCATTTGACAAGATACTGTTTATTTTTACCTTTTCCTTTAGATCTTAATATTTTTTCTATTTTATATTCATGACTCTTAGGATCAAACCGTATTTTCTGTATTTCTCTTTTATAGAACCCTCCTTTTATTTTTTCACCATCTAACTCCTCAAGATAGTATAACTTTAACCTGTCTCTCGGGAATTATCTGATTCTCTCTTTAAAAACTTCTCTTGACCATCCAGCTTCGTACCCTTTTCTGAAATTTTCATCCGCCCTAGACACTAACATATAATCTCCTACTTTAACACCTGTTATCTTTTATTTTGAGCACTGTGTTACTAGGTACAGAAGGTTTTGTCTTCACCATCTCTACAGGGGTATTCTTAAGTGTTCTATAATAATATCTATTATTGGAGTAAGCCAGGTCATGTAGTATATCGAAATATTTAAATGTATTCATCTTCGTGAAAGACCTATGCATTCTTTCTTTTATAGTTCTTTGTACTCTTTCAACTATTGCAGCTTTATTAACTGAGAACGTATTGTAGTACCCTATATCATACTCATTGACTATTTCTTGAAACTCTTTGCCTAAAAATTCTGCACCTTTATCTGTCCATATCATTTGAGGATATCTGCCATCTTCATATATAATTTCTCTTACAGCAACAGCAACAGTTTTTGATTTTTTATCTTTTAAAGCCTTTAACCATAAGTACCTGGAATATACGTCTATCACAAAAAGAATGTACTGATACTCCTCATTGTAAGATTTATATTTTATCATTTCAGTCAAGTCTAACTGCCAGACATTATCTAAGGGGGGGGCTATGATTTTTCATGTTGGGTAAAAGCATCCTCACCTTCTAAATATTTTTTCAATTCTTTTTTATTAATATGAGGAAATTTTGAAGCGAACCTTGAAAAGCCCCCGTAACTGTAAGGTTGTTTAATATCAATGTAATATTTATCGACAACCTCCTTAGCCTCCATGATTCACAATGACATTACCAATAAAAACATATTAATTTATACTGAAAGGCGATATAAAAACAGAATGTCTATATGAAATAGTTTATTTTTAATTACAAAATAGTATTAAAACCTTATGTCTATATGAACTATTTTTAAATTACAAACCGAACAACCTAAAAAACATAGCAAATATATACAGAGAAATAATAGTTTATATGATTTTTTTAAATTACAAGCAATACAACCGTATAAAAAAGTACAATAAATAATTAGGATTTAATCCACTTTGGAGCAAAGGATGTTTCTTTTCTTATTCTACCGATGCCTGAACATGATCTGTTTCTACTTATCGTCTTTAATCTGTCCGATGCAAAAGAAGGATCAGAAGGACTCGAATCTGGTCTAGGAGACATTGGAATATTATCCAAATCCTTCAATTTTTGTTTATTCTGAATTAAAGTTCTCGAAAATTTAATAGTCTGAAGTTCATGTTTGATCCTGTTCCATCCTGTTACAGGATCATTCTTTCAATCACGCAAGAGATCAGATATTAGATCAACAATATTCGACCCACCAACTGTTTCTCCGTCAATAATGATTTGACCGAGATCGTTCCATGAAATCTGGTCTTTTAAAATATTATATAAAGCTAAACCAGTTTTTTACCTCTCATTGGCAAGCTTTCCTCCAGTACATGTTTAAAATTATCTTCTCTTTTTACTTCAACATTAGTACCCGATGCTAGAGTTGAATCTTCTTTATGTGAATTACCTAATAAAGCTTTTAGATCTACTAATTTTTGTATAGCGTTTTGATATAGGATTCTTTTTTCATGAACGTTAACATCAGAGTTTAATATTCGACACAATTCCTTCTCGTAATTATTTATCTGCTCAACTTTCGGATCATATAAACTCAAAGGCTGCTGTTGGAGCAACTGCTGATAATTGTAATACACTGTTTGTTGCATCTGATAGTGTGGTTGAGGTTATTGTAGCTGTTGTTGTTGTTGCTGTTGTTGTTGTTGTTGTTGTTTTCTCATAAGAGGTAAATAATTTGCTACTAGAGTATTCATTATTCAGGTATGTATACCGTTTCTGTTTCGTTAGGTAAGATATTTGTACGCAGCAACACTCTGTGCGTGTTCTTAGGGTGAAGCTCGCAGAGTAAATAACCGTGAGGTATAGATGTAACTTCTTTATATGCTTTTAGGAACTCTTTACGCTGAGTAGGGAACATTTGTGTGGCCACAACATTGACTTGGCTCATATCTCTTCTTTGCCCGAACAAGATTAAATACTGTGTATTTAAAGACACATCTCTCATATATTTATTCTGATGAAAGATATTCTGAGTTATAAAAAACACAGCAACATTTAAATTATGAGAGTAAACTGTGAAAGTTTCTGCTATATATTCATTCAATTTATGCATCAAATCGTCAAGGATTATAATTTTATGAACTGGTAAACATTTAAGAGATTTATTTCATATAAACCCTCATGAAATTGAATTACATCTTTGTAATCATTAAGCTTTTCTTGGTAAGCACTGTAACACCATATGATTTTAACAGGCTTTTGTTAAAAAATCTCAACCTCTTTTAAAATATTTAATAACAGAAAGGTTTTCCCGCATCCTGTAGGACCAGACACATGACACGTAGCAGGAGTGTGGAACATAAATTTACCAACATCCATCCTAGGCTGACACCCGAACACTAATGAATAATAAAAAGACAATGAAAATATATATATATATATATATATATATATATATATATATATATATATATATATATATATATATATATATATATATATATATATATATATATAAATATATATGTATAATAATAATAATAATATATATATATATATATATATATATATATATATATATATATAATGTATATATATATAATAATATATATATATATATAATAATAATATATATATATAATAATAATATATATATATATATATATATATATATATATATATATATATATATATATATATATATATATATATATATATTTATAAATATATAATATATATATATATATATATATATAGTGTCATATGTACATGAATGCAATTTTTTCCTGAAAATGTTCATATGATCACCGTGATCCTGATAAAAAGCGTATTGCTTGTGTATCTGAAAACGTACATGGTCATAGGATACGGGCCTCTGCCTCTGTGAAAGAAGGACGTGAGACTACATACTTCGATATAATATTAAAGTATAATAATATGATTCCTATACTGGATGGTCATATAGAGCAAAGTATGGAAGCAGCCGACACTCTTAAAACATTTATCGTTAATGTGACACGATTTAAAATGAAAATTCCTGTCCCCATACATCTAAAAATTTCAGCTAAGATATGTACTTTAGCTGAACAAGATCTTGACGAACGAGCAAAGAAGCGTTTGATCAACTATATAATAACAACTATAAGAAATGAGATATCAGGAGCATAAGTTACGTTTCCCAATGGTGTTAAGACTTTATGTTTTCCTGTACAACCTATCAGTTCTAATTTATGCGGTGTATACTGTATTTATTTCATCATATGTTTTTTAAATAATGTTTCTTTTAATAAACTTGTAAATATATTTGATGTTAAAAATTTATGTCAATGGTTATGTAGTTTGCACTTGTTATAAATGCTTTAAAATAAAAAAATGTTTTCATTTCCCGCATTATCCAAAGAAATTATTTATACTAAAGAAAAAGAGACCCGAAATATGACATGAATCAATGGATCAATAGATTAATAGATCATTTAAGGGCTGGAGGGGTGGTGGGGAGGGTGGTCTGATTTACTTATTTAGTATATGTAAAGCGCGCATTTTTAAGCTATAAACATAAAAAATAATAAAATTTTAGTAAAAATATATATTTTTTAAACAAATAAAATAAAAGTTTTATGTTATGTTATACAAAAATATTACTTGAATCAATAGATCAATATATCAATAGATCATGGATGGGCTGGAGGGGCGGTGGGGAGGGTAGTTTGATTTACTGATTTATTGATTTACTGCTTTAGGGTCTGTAAAACAAGCATTTTTTAAGTTATAAACATAAAAAAGAATAAAAAAAATTTTATAAAAAAAACAAAGAGTTCAATCACAAAGCTAAAAAAAATATTTATAAATTTTATGAAAAGAAAATAAAGGATGCAGAAAGAACCCGTTATATTTCATTTGAACGTAAATATCACGCATGAGCTCGCGCGCTCACTACGTTTTCGAGCCGGATCGTGCCTGTGGGCGCGCACGCACGCGTTTGTCTCGCGCCGGGTCGGGTCTGCAGACGGGACTCCCTTACCAAGGGGTAGGGGTGGTGCGGTGCCAAATCCTTCACCGTCTCCGACTCCTTTCTCCTTCTTCTATGTACTCTCCAAATTTTATCCTCCTATTCTATACACTCTGTGCTTTTCTTCGGAGGACACCCCTCTGAGGGATCCTCAGACACCCTTTACTAAATTGAAACCCTCATATTCGAGATCTATGGGTTCGATAACACATATAAGGACACCAATATTGTATTATTATACATATGTTTACTAACTAGGCACCGCACCGGCTCCAGCACCGGTGCCGACTCCGACTCCGAATCCGGATCCGACTCCTAATTATACCTTCCTCCTCTATGCAATCTTCAAATTTCAGCCTTCTAAGGGCATTTCCTATTTTTAGGGGCCGGCAACCCCTCCGGGGGGGTGCTCGGCCACGTAAGCTCGTCTACGACGAAGTTACCTCATAGGAAAGGGGTATACCAAATTTAAGGGGGGATACGATGCTTCTAACACTCCCTAATGGGGGTGTCTGAGGACTTTTTGGACAGAGTTGTTCGACCAACCTGGTACCCTACTACTCTAAAGTGAAAGTGATAATCTATTAAAAAATATTGCGAGATCAAACAAATTTCAAAATCAGTGTTTGAACAAAAAAAAAAACATGTATTCTAACCAGAATAATAAAAATTCAGAATAATGCAAGGAATAATATTTTTACTAAAATATATATTTTATTTTCAGATCTTATATAAATTCTCTATATCAGATCTCTTATATGCTATATGGACCTATTGGAACTATTTCCTGTGTTTTATTAGCACTTGTTATCTCGTGCATAACAGGTAATATATATATATATATATATATATATATATATATATCGTTTTATATATATATATATATATATATATATATATATATATATATATATATATATATATATATATATATATATATATATATATATATATATATATATAGTTTTATATATCCTGTTAGCTACTTTACCTTTGATAAGTAGTGAACTTTGTGAATGTTAGCAGATCATTCATACGTGAGTTATGTTAGGTTTGTCGTTGAACATTATATTCTTAGTTCAGGTTATGATATGTTAGCTTTATTGATGTGAAAACTTTGTTACGTTAGCATATATTCGTTGGTCAGTATGATAATTAGGTAAGGTTATGATAAATTTTTGCTAAATATTATTATGTTAAGGTAAAAATAACAATGATATGTTACAGATATGTTTGAAAAAGTGTGAATAGGTTACATTCTGTATGCAATGTTAGCTACTTTATTGTTGTTAAGTATGGAACTTTGTTAATGTTGGCTGTTTATTCGTGTGTAAGGTATGTTAAATTTGTCATTTCATTATATCTAGTTCAGGTTATGATAAGTTAGCTTTATTGATGATAAAACTTTGTTACGTTAGCATATATTCGTTGGTCAATATATAAAGTACTTATTTTTATTTTATGTTTATCCAAAATGATATTCTAAATGTGACCTGAATCAATATAATCAATAGATCAATAGATCAACAGATCATGGATGGGTGGGAAGGGAGGTGTGTGTGGTTATCCAAAATGATACTCGAAATATGACTCGAATCAATAGATCAATAGATCAATAGATCAATAGATCATGGAAGGATGGGTGGGGAGGGGAGTGGAGGGCGGGTGGTTTTGATTTACTGATTTATTGATTTACTGCTTTAAAATCAGTAAACTATTACACTTTACTATGATATTTTATTTAAAGAACTTATTTTTATGTTATGTTTGGATAAAACTTTGTTATTTTTATGTTATGTTTGGATAAAACTTTGTTATGTTTGCAATTATTCGTTGGGGATTGTGATAGCTAGGTAAGGTTATGATGAATTTTTGTTAAATATTACTATGTTAATGTAAAAACTTTGTTACTTTAGCATATATTCGTTGGTCTGTATGATAATTAGACAGGGTTATGATAAATTTTTTTTAAATATTACCATGTTAATGTAAAATTAACATTGATATGTTAGAGATATGCTTGAAAAAAGTGTGAATAGGTTACGTTTTGTACGCTGTGTTAGTTACTTTACTGTTGTTAAGTATGGAACTTTGTTAATGTTAGTAGTTTATTCGTGCGTAAGGTGTGTTAATTTGTTGTTGTACATTATATTCTTAGTTCAGGTTATGTTATGTTAGCTTTATTAATGTGAAAACTAAGTTACGTTGGCATATATTCGTTGGTTAGTATATAAAGAACTTATTTTTATGCTATGTTTATCCGAAATGATACTCGAAATGTGACCTGAATCAATAGATCAATAGATCATGGAAGGGTGGGAGGGAGGGGAGGGTGGGAGGCGGGTTTTGATTTACTGATTTACTGATTTTCTGCAAATCAGTAAACTATTACACTTTACTATGATATTTTATTCAAAGAACTTATTTTTATGTTATGTTTGGATAAATTTGTTATGTTTTCAATTATTCGTTGGGAATTATGATAGTTTGGTAAGGTTATGATAAATTTTGTTAAATATTGCTATGTTAATGTAAAAATTTGTTACGTTAGCATATATTCGTTGGTCTGTATGATAAATAGACAAGGTTATGATAATTTTTTTGTTAAATATTACCATGTTAATGTAAAATTAACATTGATATGTTAGAGATATGCTTGACAAAGTGTGAATAGGTTACGTTTTTGTATGCTATGTTAGTTACTTTACTGTTGTTAAGTATGGAACTTTGTTAATGTTAGCAGTTTATTCCTGCTTAAGGTGTGTTAAGATTGTCGTTTTGCGTTATATTCTTAGTTCAGGTGATGCTATGTAAGCTTTACTAATATGAAAACTTTGTTATGTTAGCATATATTCGTTAATCAGTATGATAATTAGACAAGGTTATGATAAATTTTTGTTAAATATTACCATGTTAATGTAAAATTAACATTGATATGTTAAAGATATGCTGACAAAGTGTGAATAGGTTACGTTTTTGTATGCTATGTTAGTTACTTTACTGTTGTTAAGTGTGGAACTTTGTTAATGTTAACAGTTTATTCGTGCTTAAGGTGCGTTAGGTTTGTCGTTGTACATTATATTCTTAGTTCAGGTGATGCTATGTCAACTTCATTAATGTGAAAACTTTGTTACGTTAGTATATATTCGTTGATTAGTGTATAAAGAACTTGATTTTATGTTATGTTTATCCAAATTGATACTCGAAATGTGACATGAAACAATAGATCAATAGATCATAGGATGGTGAAAGGAGGGGCGGAGGGGAGGGAATGGTGGTTTGATTTACTGATTTACCGATTTACTGCTTTAGTTGGTGTAAAAACGCTAATTTTTTTAAGTTATAAACATAAAATGAATAAAAATTTTGGTATATATTATATATTTTTAAACAAAATAAAATAAAATAAATAAAGGTTTTGTGTTATGCTATAAAAAATATTACTTGAATCAATAGATCAATAGATCAATAGATCAATAGATCATGAATGGGGTGGGGAGGGGTATGGTTGGTGGTTTGAATTACTGATTTACTGATTTATTGCTTTAGGTTGTGCATAAACGCAAATTTTTTAAGTTATAGACATAAAAAGAATAAAAGTTTTGTGTTATGTTATACAAAATATGACTTCAATCAATGAATCTATAGATCAATAGATAACGGGTGGGGTGGGGAGGGTAGGGTATGTGGTTTGATTTACTGATTTACTGCTTTAGGGTGTGTAAAAATGCAAATTTTTTACGTTATAAACATAAAAAGAATAAAAGTTTTGTGTTATGCTATACAAAATATGACTTGAATCAATAAATCAATAGATAAATAGATCAATAGATCACGGTTGGGGTGGGGGTGGTAGGGTGGGTGGTTTGATTTACTGATTTACTGCTGTAGGGTGTGTAAAAATGAAAATTTTGTACGTTACAAACATAAAAAAAATAAAAGTTTTGTGTTATGTTATACAAAATATGACTTGAATCAATAGATTAATAGATCAATAGATCAGGGGTGGGGTGTAAAGGGTAGGGTGGGTGGTTTGATTTACTAATTTACTTATTTACTGCTTTAGATGGTATAAAAACGCAAATTTTTTACGTTATAAACATGAAAAGCATAAAAATTTTAGTAAAAATTATATTTTTAAACGAAATAAAATAAAAATAAATTAAAAATAAATAAAATATAATATACAAATTTGAAAATAAATTAAAAAAATTAAATTAACACAAAGAATAAAATAGCACACAATATATTTTTTAGTTGACGTAAATAAAAAGAAAACGAGATTTGAAAATAGAAATGTCAGTCCTCAACCTTTTGAAAACGGGTTATCTTTGTAAGAAGCATCCTTCCTCCTTCTTCCTTCTTCCTTCCTCCTTTTTCCTTCCCCCATCTTCTTCTGTTTTGTGCTCCATGAATTTCTTCTGGGGGATATCCCTCTGGAGGGGGGGTCCCCAGACACCCTTTACGAACTTACAACCCTTAAATTCGAGTTCTACGACCTTTTAAACATATTTTGATATCAATATGGGACTAAATGAATATTTATTAATTCAGCAACGCACCGGCTCCAGCACCGGTTCCGCTGTCAACTCCGACTCCTCTGACTCAGAGTCCTTCTCCGACTCCTTCCTTCTCTGACTCCAACTCCGACTCCTTTCTTCACTTCTCTTATGCATTTTGTTTATTTCTACTGGGTACCCCCTTCGGGGGTCTCCAGACACCCATTACGAACTTATAACCCTCATATTCGTGATCTACGTGTTCAATAACATATATAAGGATACAAATATTGTATTATTATACAATTATTCACTAAATCGGCACCGCACCGGTGCCGGCTTCAAATCCGAATCCGGATCCAACTCCGGCGCCGAATCCTTTCTCCAAATTTCATCATTCTACGGTCATTTCCTATTTTGGGGGGGCTACACCCCCTCCGGGAGGTACAAGGATACATAACCTCGTCTACGACGAGGTTACGTCACCACCTAGCGCGCGGCCAAATTTTAGGACGGTACGATAAACCTTACCCGGGTAGATATATATACGCAGAAAAAGTGAAAGTGAAAGTCAATTCCCGGCTCGATTTCAAGGAGGGTATCGGCGAATCTGCTACCTTACTACTCTAACCTAACCTAACCTAACGTAGGTAACCTAACCTAACGTAACCTATTGTAACCTAACCTAACCTAACCTAATCTCTTACATAACCTAATTTCACCCCTAGAACATTTATTTATGTATCATAGAGGCTACCTGCCAATTTTTTTTTTGATCCGCCCTCCGTTCGTGTCACAGATAAAACTTTGTTATATATATATATATATATATATATATATATATATATATATATATATATATATATATATATATATATATATTATATTTATGTATAATAAAAGATATATAACTTCTTCTTCTTACTATATATATATATATATATATATATATATATATATATTTATATTTCTGTAATATATATATATATATATATATATATATATATATATATATATATATATATATATATATATATATATATATATATATATATATATATATATATATATATATATATATAAATATATATATATATATATATATATATATATATATATATATATATATATATATATATTGTATCTTTCCAGGTAATCAAAAAATTGAAGAAGTTTCCCCTAAATACGTATCTCCTCGTGTTCACAGATTTTACTGGACAAAGGAACAACTTGACGTTATAAAAAGTAATGAAGACATCGCTATCGAAATGCGCAATGTGCAAAACCAATATAATGATAATAAAGAATAGCTAAGAGGCGTTATTGATTTGGTCGTTTCGTAAGATGTGGTAACTTGACACGAAATTTTAGAAAAATCGAACATGAATTTTTCACTTTTCCGCAGACTACAAATGGTCAGCTGTTTTGTGATAACGAGTTTTAAAGGAAATTATTACTGTATTTTTTTGTATTTTTCTTTTTTTCTGAAAAATAATAGAACATAAAAGCAGAGTGCCATGCTTTTTGTTTATATATTTTTCAAGGTACTTCACAAACTTTATAACACTTATTAATTATACTTTAGAATTTCCAAGTTCAGAAAGAGTGATCGAATAATTTACAGTTATTAAAATAATTGCAAATGAGAAAATTAGCAAACTTCTCAAAGCACTGAAAAATATTGTTTTTAACTTTATGGATACATCATAGGTGTAATCAATCTTTACTTCATCTGGTATATGTATAATTTTCCTCCATATATATATATATATATATATATATATATTTTCTCTATAATATATAAATATATATATATATATATATATATATATATATATATATATATATATATATATATATATATATATATATATATATATATATATATAGGTTAGGAGTGGGTGAGTTAGGTTATGTTAGGTTAGGTTAATTTTGGTTAAGTTTGGTTATGTTAGGTTAAGTTAGGTTAAGTTAGGTTAGGTTTAGGTTAAGTTAGGTTAGTTTATTAACCCAAAAATTTAATGTATTTACCCTAAAATTATTCAAATAACGATACATTAATTATTGATTTTCGCTCCTGGAGTCAACCACTTATAAATAACCTATATATATATATATATATTTATATATACTACATATATATATATATATATATATATATATATATATATATATATATATATATATATATATATATATATATATATTTATATATATATATATATATATATATATATATATATATATATATATATATATATATATATATATATATATATATATATATATATATATATATATAATATAACTAATATATATATATTTAAATATATATATATATATATATATATATATATATATATATATATATATATATATATATATATATATATATATATATATATATATAAATATATATATATATATATAATATATATATATATATATATATATATATATATTTATATATATATATATATATATATATATATATATATATATATATATATATATATATATATATATATATATATATATATATATATATATATATATATATATAAAGTAGTGGCGTTATTTCTTTCTCCTCTTCCTCCACTTCAAGAATTGTTCTTGAAGTTCTTTTGAAGACTCTTGTAGGCATTAAAACTTTTTGAATTGAATGAATATTTTATTAAATATTTTTGTTTTACTATAATCACACCATTCGCTGACCTCGCGGCAATGCATTATTATTTGTTTTACTGTACCTTGATTTTTCAGAAGTACAAGTTTATCTCGTCCCAACCCATATCTGAGGAGAGAGTCTACGAAAACACATTTCAAAAATAGCGCCAAAGCATAGAAAGGGTGGGAAGCTCAGATATTATATGTGTTCACAAATCGCACTAAAATGCAAGTTAATAATATACAAAATCTCATTTTTTTCTTAACATACTGCAATGAAAAATACATTAAATAAAAGTTAAAACAAAATATATTTTGTTCCGATATAATAATGATTAAAAAATATCCTTCGAAAACTGAATTCGATTTCTTTAAATTCTCATATTTTTGCAGAAAATGCAATCTAGGTTTAACATTCCTATTTCACACTTAAATTTATCTTTGGGTGCAATATAAAATATATAATAAAAGTAATATATATATATATATATATATATATATATATATATATATATATATATATATATATATATATATATATATATATATATATATATATATATATATATATATATATATATATATATATATATATATATATATATATATATTTAAAATAAGATATTGGGGGAAAAATATACATATTTTAAAATAACTTTATTTAGATTAAAAGTTTGATAAATATATGTATAACCTAAAAATTGTAGTATTTTGTCTGAAAAAAATGTCATATTTTTCCTATATGAAAATTAAAAAGAAGTCAGAGTAAGTGTACGGTAAATATATTACATTTTTATAGCGACAATTTTTGTCTTTCTTTTTTTTTTCTGGTAAACTGAAATATATCCGGTTAAATCAGTGATTCCCAACCTTTTGTAATTTACGGCACCCTATTTAAGGCTGTGGAATTTTTGAGGCACACTTGTTATTATAATAATAATAATAATAATAATAATAATAATAATAATAATAATAATAATAATAATAATAATAATAATAATAATAATAATAATAATAATAATAATAATAATAATAATAATAATAATAATAATAATAATAATAGATTTTAAATTAAAAATATCTATAAAACATACCTGTTAAAATTTGAAAGCTGGAGTTTGCGGTTTAGAATCGATTAATAATATTAATGGGAAATTTGTGCTTGATGCTTGGAGCACAAATATTGTATGCTAGGTCTGATGTTTGATAACTCAACACGCATATTTTCCTCAAGATTCAGCAATCTATTTCTTGTTTTGCATTTTATTGTGACCATTGCAGAGAAAGCTTGTTCACAAAAGTATGATGTTGAAAATGGGAAAAGGAAACTTGTGGCTTTTCTACTAGGTTAGGATACTCCTTTTTGTATGCTAAGCCAAAAAGCAGCCGCTGATAAAGTCAGTCTTCTCAAGTTTAATTTTCAGTGAAGAATCAGCGCAGAGAGATCATAAAATTCGTCTCTTTCAGTAGCTGTGAAATCTAGTTCTTCATCAATATCTGCCATGTGAAATTGGGAACAATCCATTCAAGATTCTTAAAGGAAGAAGGAAAGTACTTATTTACTGCATCTGCAATTTTGATAAATGATCAAGAATGAGGTTTTTTTAGCTTTTTTCCTCTCCTTTACGTTCCGAAAATTATAAAAGGGATAGAAAATTTGGGTGGAAAAATCACTTTTCTCAATTGCAGACTTCAAGAAGCTATCTTTCTCATGAAACCTTTCATTTATTGGTTGAAGAAACTATTGTTTCTTGTCGTCCCTGCAATAATAAGCATAGACTCTCAAACCTATTTCGTCTACCGCCCACTTTGAAAATCAATTATTTTCAACGCCCCCCAATTTTTTTACTTTACAAACTTAAAAACCTCAATGTCATATATATATATATATATATATATATATATATATATATATATATATATATATAAAAATATATATATAGTTTTTTTATTATATATTTTTATATATATATATATATATATATATATATATATATTATAAATAAATATGATACTAAGATTACTAAATAACTTCAACACCCCCATTTTTTTCTAGGCCACCTACCGCCTTCCTCTAGGCCTCCAGCGCCCGGTAGATTGTTGTTTCTTGTCGTCCCTGCAATAAAGTATTTAATTTATTTAGTTTACTAAATATATCTGACAGATATGACAGCTGTAAACACCAATCATCATTTTGCAGCAACCTAGAAAATGCATCATGTTTCTCTTTCTCAAAAAAGACTTTTAGTTCTTCTTTGAGTGTGAGAACGCTGTTCAGTACTCTACCACGAGATAACCATCTTACTTCTGTATGTAATAATAATGAGATATGTGGTGCATCCATTTCACAACATATTTTTTCAAAGAGTATAATTTATCATCTTCACAACCTGATTTATAACTTCAGCGAACTGCTCACCAAAATTTTCCCTACTAGTGCTTCTCTGTGCAGAAAGCAGTGAGTTATTATCAATGATCCATTTTCCTGTAAAGCTCGCGCAGTAAATCCTTTATACTTTCCTGTCATTATTGGTGCACTAACAGTACATATTCCATAACAGTCATTCCATGAAAGACCATGGTTATTGAGATAGGAAGAGACGGAAGCGAAAATATCGGTGCCGGTACTAGTTGTTTCCAACTCTTTGCAAAGCAAAAACTGCTCCACGATATATTTACCGTCAATAAATCTACAGAATCCAAGAAGCTGATTTTTGGCAGTAATATCAGTACTTTCATCTATTTGTAAACAAATTTATGGTGAGTTTTTATTTTATCTATGACTTGTTCATTTATATTTAATGACATTTCAGATATTCTACGGCTAATAGTATTGTTTGAGGGAGGAATCTTTGAAATTTGATCTCCCCCATCTTGCCCAAGTATGGTTTCAACGATAATTTTACACGCCGGGATAATGATATCCTCTCGAGTTGCATGAGGTTTCAATTTCTTGGCGAGCAGTTCGGCAACTTTAAATGAAGCTTCGAGAACAACGTCACTTATGGTAAATCTCTTCAACGTTCTATTACCAATTTTCTCTTGATTTTCTAATAGCCTTGAATAATATGAGCCGGGTTTCTGGGATACACCTGCGTGCTTCGTAGCAAGATGTCTCTTAACTTTGCTGGGGACTATGGCTTCATTGCTTAGCGTTTCACCACACACTAAGCACAGGGAACGTGGATTATCTGCATCGTTGTTCCATAAAAATCCGTAAGACAAATAACTCTCTAAATATGTTATTTTCTTTAAAAGAAATTCTTTTGATGTTGAAGATCCAGGAATAATAATGTTAAAATTACTCTCACTTAAAGTAGGTGGTACAAGTTCGCTCTCCTCTAGTTTACGTTTTCTTATTACAAACTTATCCATTTCAGAATTGATCACTTATGTAACACTTCACAACCCTAGTAGCATTAATTAATTTATTTACTTATTGATTCTACTCTACTGATTCTACCCAAAGCACAAAGCCTTCTGTGTGCAATATATATATATATATATATATATATATATATATATATATATATATATATATATATATATATATATATATATATATATATATATATATATATATATATATATATATAATATATATATATATATATAAAAATAAAAAAATATATATGTATATATATATATATATATATATATATATATATATATATATATATATATATATATATATATATATATATATAATTTTATTTTGAAAGATAGATAGATAATAATAATATATATATATATATATATATATATATATATATATATATATATATATAATTACCTTTCAGGAGAGAGGGACATTAAATCCTTTTATAAGAATTTTTGACTAATAAACTGAAAACGTAATTTCATTAAAATGGTTAGAGATGTTATAATTAGATTAAAATCACGCGGCACCCCTGACAGATCTCGCGGCACACATAAGTGCCGCGGCACACCGGTTGGGAATCTCTGTATTTATCCAGACATAGCATAAAATATGTTCTGTGAATAAAATATCGTAGTAAAGTTTAATAGTTTACCGATCCTAAAGCAGTAAACACTAGGACTGACGAAAAACTAATTACCGTCGGTCGAGCATAAAAGTAAGAACCTTGCCAGACGTAACATAAAGTATACACTAATTTATTTTATTTTTTTTTATAAAATTTTTATTATTTGATACCACGATTTCTATATTCTATATCTATTTATCTAACTTCTACTTTAAATAAAGTTCTTTGAAAAGTCTCTTCATTTCTCCCCTCTATTCTGCCATTTATATTATATATATATATATATATATATATATATATACTATATATATATATATATATATATATATATATATAACTCTTCTATATATATATATATATATATATATATATATATATATGTGTGTGTGTGTACATTGTGATCTCTTTAATTTATATAGAGACAATCAAAGCAATCACAGTTCTCATATGATTAATAAAAAGTTGGTAATTAAAAAGTAGTCTTTTGACATCTTTATTAAAATCACTCTCTATTAAGATCATCAACAAAAGGATAATTTCTTTTCTTTTATACAATCAATGGTTATATTTAAATAATTAAATGAAGGGTTATTACTTTTTCTAACTCCATAATAAAAGAATAATTTCACAAACATTCGAAGTGCGAGGAGCAAGACCTCTTAACATTGCTATCTCGAACACTGCTCACCCAGTAACAACCGCTTTTGCCAAGCTGAGAACCCCTGCAACAGCTTAGAAAGTCACAATGGGGTCAATCAAGAGTTAATATTTCAAATATTACAAAAGGTTTTGTTTTATTTCTTCTGGCTCTATCCTCTCTCTCGGTCAGCTTTACAAAAAGATAACAGATTTTAAAGAACAATTAAATTATAGGGCAGAAGTCTTAGCTACCACCTGTAGAGTGGTGCCCCCAAGTGTTCAATATGATCTTGAATAACGAGGCTCACCCTTTCAAGGTCAGTTGAATAGAACCACAAACCTTACAATTTTTTTAGCAAAGTTTAGAACAGAGAAGAAAAGTGACTACTACGGAAGGGAGGGTAAAACAACTTGAAAATCTATAATAATTGATTTCCAATTTAAATACACCTTTTTGCAATATATGTCCACTTGTTATTCAGGTTTCATCAGCTGCCAACTTTTCTTCGCATTATGAAATAACAATCTATAAAAGAAGGAATAATATTTTTGTTTTTTATAGTTTTTTTATTTACTTCAAATCCTTTTCGCTTTAAATCTAATAAATTTTTATATATTCGCACGTTCCTAAAATTTTCTAAATATGGTTTCCCATTTCTTTTCTCGATCAGAACGCAATTTTTATTCATTTATAAAACTTTGAAAGGCCGACATATCTTGGAGACAGTTTCCTAATGTTGCTTAATTAATGCGAACTTGGCTTCATTCAAATTTTTATAGAGGAGGCAATGGTTTTGATAATAGCGGGGCTCGTTCTTCAACGTATTTATTGTAACTTATCTATATGTCTCTGGCGTTGTTTGCTCCACTAGGACTCTGGACATCGAAATATTCTTACCTAACATCAATTCTGCTTGTGCAGTGTCTTTTTTTCATGATCGGTGCTAGTCTCAGAGTAAATAAAATCATAGGTAAAAGACTGGGCCAGACGGTAGATCTCAAATCATGTTCTTAAAGCAAGCATTTCAAACAGTCAGCAAATTTCTATGGCAGACCTCTATGAAACCGTTTCCTCTGGGTTTCGATCCACAGGTTTTTCGGTGTTCTATACCTATGGTATGACAAATTTCTTCCAAAAGCTGGCTCGGAAAGTTTGGTTCTTTATCGGTGATGCTGCATATAGGATAGAATTCATGAATGAATAAATTTAATTTTTCATTGGTACTTATTTCCTTCAGAGGTATCGCGAACATGTACTTGTTATACCTGTTAATTAGTGTAAATAAGAATAGGCAGCCCCTATCATTCGGAAGTTTTGAAATATCCCCATATATAGCATCAAACTTCACAGTGACCTAATTGAAGGCACCGTAATTTGGGTTGATACCTGCTACTGACGTATTATTTTAACAGATAGAACAGACGGGCAAAAATAGCTTGACCCTTTTATGGATAGTTTTAAAGACTAGCTCAGTCTTAATGTTTACTAACGTTCTATTGATGCCAAGCTGTTCTTTCTTGTGGTATTCTTCTATTATTTCTTCTAAACAAGAGGGAGGTGCATGCACTTTGGTATAATTCAAGGAGATATCCACGATTAACTCTATTTCTTCTTTCCGAAAATAATTTTTTTTATTAATTTCAAATTGGTTTTTTCCTTTTTCCAACATAGCAGTCAGATTTTTGTATGTCTATTGTTTTTGCTAAATTACTGCGAATCTATATTTCTCTTAAAATTATCGACCAATGTTTTTGTATTTCTACCACAACCAGTAAGTAAATTAATTCTTGATTTTTCTAAAATAATTTTAGCTGTATTCTCTCTATTATTTTTCATTATTCCTCTCTCTCTCTTCTCTCCTCTCTCTCTTCATCTCTCTCTCTTCTCTCTCGTCTCTCTCTCTCGTTCTCTCTTCTTCTTCTCTCTCTCTCTCTTATCTATCTATCTCTCTCTCTCTCTGAACGATAGATCAACTGGTAGGATGGGTTGTATTAATTGAGAGCACCTTCGCCTTTTGGTTGGATGAATGTTAATTAGATGAATCACTGACTTCATAGAAATAAGTGGGCATGAGTCCTGTCCTACAACTTTTTTCTGTAGTAATAATGTATTATGCATTGTTCGGTCTTCAACGCCCAAAAAAAAATGCCATAGGATAACTAAATAACGTAAAAGGATATTTTGACATTTATTAACTAAATGCACTTCGAATGCACTAGTAAAGTAAGGTCCCTGATTTCGCCTCGATTTATAATTCTGACAAAATCATTTGCATGATTAACTTTTCTTTTTATAAGTGAATCCGAAAACAGGCGAGAATTCTTTGATATATCATTAAACCTGACAATAAGACTCCTAGTTTTTGAAGAGTTTTGAAAATCCCAACAATAATTTATCCAAGGGGCAAATATTTCTGTTCCGTGGTTTTGGAGACCACTTTGCTCATCATTGGTCATTAATCACTTAAACTTTTTTCTTCGTATATTATAATATATATATGATATATATAATATATATATATATATATTATATATAGTATATATATATATATATCTATATATATATATGATATATATATAGTATATATATATATATATATATATATATAAATATTATTAAAAATGGAAGGAATATAAATTTTTTATATTCGCGAAGCCGAATGCGAATATTTTTTTATATTCGCGAATAAAAATATGAATACGAATATTATAAAATCCATTCTTCTTATTCTATCTTCAACATAAAATTAAAACAGAAAATTAGATATCCTTAAGTTAAGTATTTTATATTTCACCAACATTATTTCTTTCAAGAGTTTGGTTGCAGAATTAACTTCGTTTTCAGGATGCGGGATGTGGGCTCACTCTTACAGTGCATCCCACCAATCTCTTACCCCAACCACCGCCCTTTGGAAAGGAGTTCTTAAAATCCCGTCAACCTCTAATAAAAGACAGAATATTTTTTTTTTTTTTACAGAAGAAAAAACACCACCACTCACGGGCAGAACCCTAATCTAGGAGGGGGTGTACTCAATTAACGTCCGAGAAGGACGGAGCCAAGGCCAAGGAGAGAATAGCTCACATTCTCCCATCCGACCAGTTGCGAACCTGGGACCCTCGATTTGTTTGGCGATTGCTCTACCACTGAGCTACCGGGGGCTTTTTGTATAAATAAATATAAAATATAAAAAAACATATACCAATATATACACATATACAAATACATAGCATATACATACGCATATACATATAATATTATTATCATTATTAATATATTAATTAAAAAGCTAAAAACTTTATTTCATCATCAATCACTACTCTAATCACTATATTTTATTATTATTATTATTGTTTATTAATATTAACTAATTATTAATTATTACTATTATTATTATTTTATTAATATTAAAAAATTTTATTATTATTATTATTTATTATTATTATTATTATTATTATTAATTATTATTAATTATTATTATATTATTATATTATTATTATTATTATTATTATTATTATTATTATTATTATTATTATTATTATTATTATTATTATTATTATTATTATTATTATTATTATTATTATTATTATTTAAGATAGTTCAATTTTCCTCTCCAAAATTTCACATTCTTTTCAATTCAAAACAAATTTTAAAATAAGCTAATCTTTTGAATATTCTCTCAAGTAATATCACTTGTTCATTTACCGTCTGCTAGACTACAAGTATGTCAGCTAAATACAAATCCTTCTAACATTATACACATAAATCTTTGAAAACAGGAGGTGTTATTTTTGTAGCCCATCGGTAACACTGGTCTGCAAAAAAAAAAAAAAAAAAAAAAAAAACTTTTTTTTTCGAGCCCTGACACCATTCCTGCTGATTCTTTTGTAAAATGACCTAAATCACCTACCGTTTTCGGGGGCGGCCACCTATTTTTATCACTTTTGATAATATGGAGGGATGAAAAGGATTATTTTAGCCTTTGCATTTCTTCTGAGGGGCTAGGGAGGTAAAAATTTCTAAAACATGAACATTTGTTGCAAGGTGGTAGATTTTGGAGGGATTTGCCCCTTTAAATTGAAAAAATATCATTAAAAATGATCGATTTTCCATTTTTTTTCCAAAAATTTTTCACTAATTTTCTACATATTCCAGCTTCCAGCCCCCCCTCATCTCAACTCGAATAGCCCTAAATAATAAAAATATGTAGCAACTGGAAATTAACTTAATGATAACAAAGAGAAGTCACAGTTCCAGACTCAGCTGTAACCACGTTCTTAGAGGAGTCGCGTGGAAAGAGGTATATATTGGAGAAGTACGAAAATGTGCATTTCTCAACACGGTCTCAGTTATTAGCCTTATACAGCAACCAGTGGTAGATGATTTGAAACTGTTTGGACTCATATTACTTTAATGGGCAATGGAGAACACTTAACGGTGTTGGCACCGGAATAGTTGAGTGTTGAAAGGCAGTGGAAATCAAGATCAGTGCAAGATACAGGCAGATAACGCTACAGTAGGTGATTGCTAAGAATGAGTACACTCCAGCATGCCTACCGTTGGGCATGAACTACTCAGTGGAGACCAAAGCAATTTTTGAATTTTGGAGATGACGTAAGTGAGACGTTTGCAACAACAGTTTTTGTTTTCAATGTTTTTGCACACAGTGCTAGTGACCAGAGAAAGTTGATTGCATTGGAAGATGTCATTAAATTGCTGGATAGATCAAACTCCATAAAGTTGTTGAAAAAGAAGGTGAAGAAACATCAGAAGTTCGAAAGGATTAGTCATTATTGAATGATCATTATAGATATCGCGAAGATTTTTTAATGAACTGACCAGTGCTAGTGAAAAAGGTTGGAGCAAACAACTGTACTGATTGTAGTGCGGTAGTGGGATTCAAACAATTGGTAAACATAAGTGTTATAATCCACAAAATTTGACACATATTGGAAGAAATAAGTTATTAGAAGCAATATCAAGATATATATGGCACCCGAAGATCTATGCTGTTATACAGGAGGTGTGTAGGACCTGTTTAAAATGTTAACTGATTAAAATTGATCACAGAGTAATATTTCCAACCAGTACGAAAAAGGTAAGGTGAAAGATTCTTTTTGAATTAGATACTGCATGATGTCATGGCAATGCCGGAAAAACACAAAAAGAAGCCACATTGCATGTTTGGTTCCGCTGCGCATCATGCAGTAAGAGGGCTGCAGTTACGCAATTAATGAACAAATCTGCAAAGAGTTTTGTTGACGTATTTGAACACCACATGTTACCAGTCTTTGAACGTTCCCCTTATAAAATAATGACTGATAACGAAGTGGAATTTAGGAGTCACAAGTTTGAAGAAATGATACTAAATTACGGGAATATATATATATAAATATATATATTATATATTATATATATATATATATATATATATATATAGTATATATATATATATATATATATATATATATTATGATATATATATATATATATATATTATATATATATATATATATATATATATATATATATATATATTAGTCTGTAGCAAGATCTAGTAAACGGGTCGGTGGAGCGGCGCTAATTGAAACGTTTGCAGGATTCTTGAAAAGAATATCGTACTGAAAGAACTGTATTGGGACGATTTTTACAGAAAACATTGCTGACATACAACAATGCAATGCACTAAGAGTTTAGTAAATGTACCAGTAGAAAGCTAATGACAAGAACGATACTTCCTGGGGAATGGGTAACATCATTCCCTTCTAGTAAATCGTTCTGTCATTAGCTTTCTACTGGTGACATCTAAACCTCTTAGTGCATTGCTATTGTTGTATGTCAGCAATGTTTTCTGTAAAAATCGTCCCAATACAGTTCTTTTTCAGTACGATATTCTTAAGAATTCCGCAAACGTTCAATTAGCGCGCTCCACCGACCGTTACTAGATCTTGTAAGACTAATATATATATATATATATATATATATAAAGTATATATATATATACTATACCTATAGTATTATATTATATTATATAATATAATATATATATATTATATATATATATAATATATATATATTATATATATATATATATATATAATATATATTCCCGTAATTTAGTATCATTTCTTCAAACTTGTGACTCCTAAATTCCACTTCGTTATCAGTCATTATTTTATAGAGGGGAACGTTCAAAGACCTGGTAACATGTGGTGGTTCAAATACGTCAGACAATAACCTTTGCAGATTTGTCATTAATTTGCGTATGCAGCCTCTTACTGCAGTGATGCGGCAGCGACGCAAACATGCAATGTGGCTTCTTTGTGTTTTCGGCATTGCCATGACATCTGCAGTATCTAATTCAAAAGAATTCTTCACACTACCTTTCGTACTGGTGGAAATATTACTCTGTGATCAATTTTAATCAGTTAACATTTTAAACAGGTCCTAACACAACCTCCTGGTATAACAGCATAGATCTTGCGGGTGCATATATATCTTGATATTGCTTCTAATAACCTTATTTCTTCAATATGTGTTTCAATTTTTGTGGATATCGACATTATGTTTACCAATTGTTTGAATCCCACTTTTTACCGGCAAAAAAAAAACTTTACAATCAGTTACAGGTTGTTTGCTCGCAACCTTTTTCACTAGCACTGGTCAGTTCATTAAAAAATCTTCGCGATATCTATAATGATCATTCAATAATGACTAATCCTTTCGAACTTCTGATGTTTCTTCACCTTCTTTTTCAACAACTTTATGGAGTTTGATCCTATCCAGCAATTTTAATGACATCTTCCAATGATAACTTTCTGCTGGTCACTGCACTGTGTGCAAAAACATTGAAAACAAAAACTGGTTGTTGCAAACGTCTCACTTACGTCATCTCCAAAATTGCAAAAATTGCTTTGGTCTCCACTGAGTAGTTCATGCCCAACGGTAGGCATGCTGGAGTGTACTCATTCTTTTTAGCAATCACCTACTGTAGCGTTATCTGCCTGTATCTTGCACTGATCTTGATTTCCACTGCTTTTCAACACTCAACTATTCCGGTGCCAACACCGTTAAGTGTTCTCCATTGCCCATTAAAGTAATATGAGTCCAAAAGTTTCATATCTACCACTAAGTTGCCTGTATAATTGGGCTAATAATGAGACAGTGTTTGAGTGCAACATTTTCGTACTTCTTCCAATATTACCTCTTCCACGCGCACTCCTTCTAAGAACGTGGTACAGCTGGTCTGGAACTGTGGACTTCTCTTTGTTATCCATTAAGTTAATTTCCAGTTTGCTACATTAGTGTTTAATTAAGTTAGGGCTAATTCGATGCTGCACGCCACTGAGGGGGGGCTTGGATAGCTTGGAATAATGTAAGAAAAATTATGTGAAACATTTGTGGAAAAATCAATGGAAAATCGTCATTTTTAATGATATTATTCTTCAATTTAAAAGGGGCAATATGTCCCTCCAAAAATCTTACACCATGCAACAAATGTTCATGTTTTAGAATTTTTACCTCTCTAGCCCCTCAGAAGAAATGCAAAGGCTAAAATAATCCTTTCATCCCTCCATATTACAAAGTGATAAAAAATAGGTGACGCCCCCGAAAACGTAGGTGATTTAGGTCATTTTTACAAAAAGAATCAAGCAGGAATGTGTCAGGCTCGAAAAAAAAGTTTTTTTTTTTTTTTTTTTTTTTTTTTTTGGGCAGACAGTGTTACCGATGGGCACAAAAATAACCCTCCTGTTTTCAGATTTATGTGTAATAATGTTCAGAAGGATTTGTATTTAGCTGACATACTTGTAGTCTAGCAGACGGTAAATGAACAAGTGATATTACTTGAGAGAATATTCAAAAGATTAGCTTATTTTAAAATTTGTTTGAATGAAAAGAATGTGAATTTGGAGAGGATAAATTGAACTATCTAATAATAATAATAATAATAATAATAATAATAATAATAATAATAATAATAATAATAATAATAATAATAATAATAATAATAATAATAATAATAATAATATATAATATAATAATAATAATAAATATATAATATATAATAATATAATAATATAAATAATAATAATAATAATAATAATAATAATAATAATAATAATAATAATAATAATAATAATAATAATAATAAAAATAATAATAATAATAAAATATAGTGATTAGTAGTGATTGATGATGAAATAAAGTTTTAGCTTTTTAATAATAATATTAATAATGATAATAATATTATATGTATATGCGTATGTATATGCTATGTATTTGTATATGTGTATATATTGGTATATGTTTTTTTATATTTTATATTTATTTATACAAAAAAGCCCCCGGTAGCTCAGTGGTAGAGCATCGCCAACCAAATCGAGGTCCCAGGTTCGCAACTGTCGGAATGGGAGAATTGTGAGCTATTCTCTCCTTGGCCTTGGCTCCGTCCTTCTCGGACGTTAATTGAGTACACCCCCTCCTAGATTAGGGTTCTGGCCCGTGAGTGGTGGTGTTGTTTTCTTCTGTTTAAAAAACAAAAAAATAATTCTCTTAAGAAAGATTTGAAAGACATAAAATCTCTTTCATTAAGGGAGGAGGTTGGGTAAAGAGATTGGTGGGATGCACTGTAAAGCAAGTGAGCCCACCTCCCGCGATTCCTGAAAACGAAGTTAATTCTGCAAGCAACTCTTGAAGAATAATGTTGGTGAAATATAAAATACTTAACTTAAGGATATCTAATTTTCTGTTTTAATTTTATGTTGAAGATAGAATAAGAAGAATGGATTGTTATAATATTCGTATTCATATTTTTATTCGCGAATATAAAAAATATTCGTATTCGTTTTCGCGAATATAAAAAATTCATATTCGATAGTAATATTAATGATATTTATATATATATTACTATATAATATATTATATAGACATAGTGATACTATATATATATATATATATATATATAACTATATAATAAATAAATATATATGTATATATATATATATAATATATAGTATATATATATATATATATATATATACGAAGAAAAAAGTTTTAAGTGATTTTAATGACCAATGATGAGCAAAGTGTCTACAAAACCACGGAACAGAAATATTTGCCCCTGGATAAATATTGTTGGGATTTTCAAAACTCTTCAAAAACTACGGAGTCTTATTGTCAGGTAATGATATAAGAATTCTCGCCTGTTTTCGATCACTTATAAAAGAAAGTTAATCATGCAAATGATTTGCAGAATTATAAAGCGAGGGAAATCAGGGGACCTACTTTACTAAGTGCATTTCGAAGTGCATTTAGTTAATAAATGTCAAAATATCCTTTTACGTTATTTAGTATCCTATGGCATTTTGCGTGAAGACGAACAAATGCATTAATACATATTACTACAGAAAAAGTTGTAGGAGCAGACTATGCCCACTTATTTCTATGAAAGTCAGTGATCATCTAATTAACATTTATCCAACCAAAAGCGAAGGTGCTCTCAATTTAATACAAACCCATCCTCTACCATTGATCTATCGTTCAGAGAGAGAGAGAGAGGAGAGTAGATTGATAGAGAGAGAGGAGAGAGAGGAGAGAGGGAGAGAGAGAGAGAGAGAGAGAGAAGAGAGAGAGAGAGAGAGAGAGAGAGAGAGAGAGAGGAATAATGAAAAATAATAGAGAGAATACAGCTAAAATTATTTTAGAAAAATCCGAAAGAATTAATTTATAGCTTACTGGTTGTGGTAGAAAGTACAAAAACATTGGTCGATAATTTTAAGAGAAATATAGATTCCGCAGTACATTTAGCATAAAACAATAGACATACAAAAATCTGACTGCTATGGTTGGAAAAAGGAAAAAACCATTTGAAATTAATAAAAAAAATTATTTTCGGAAAGAAGACAATAAGGTTAATGCGTTGGATATCTCTTGAATTATCAAACAAAGTGCAGTGCACCTCTCCTCTTGTTAGAAAGAAATAATAGAAGAATACCACAAGAAAGAACAGCTTTGGCATCAATAGAACGTTGTAACATTAAGACTGAAGCTAGTCTTTTAAACTTGCATAAAAGGTCAAGCTATTTTTGCCCCCGTCTGTTCTATCTGTTAAAATAATACGTCAAGTAGCAGGTATCAACCCAAATTAACGGTGGCTTCAATTAGGTCCTTGTGAAGTTTGATGCTATATCATGGGGATATTGTCAAAACTTCCGAATTGATAGGGGCTGCTATTCTTATTACACTTAATTAACAGGTATAAACAAGTACATGTTCGCGAATACGCTCTGAAGGAAATAAGTACCTAAATGAAAAATTAATTTATTCATTCATGAATTCCTATTCCTATATGCAGCATCACCGATAAAGAACGGCAAAACTTTCGAGCCAGCTTTTTGGAAGAAATTTGTCATCCATACGGTATAGAACACCGAAATGATGGATCGAACGACAGGAGGAAACGTTTCATAGAGGTCTGGGCAGAAATTTGCTGACGTGTTTGAAAAGCTTGCTTTTAAGAACATGATTTTGAGATCTACCGTCTTTTGCCAGTCTTTTACCTTGATGTTTATTACTCTGAGACCTAGCACCGATCTGAAAAAAGACCACTGCACAGCAGAATTTGATGTTAGGTAAAGAATATTACTCGATGTCCAGAGTCCTAGTGGAGCAAAACAACGCCAGAAGACATATAGATAAGTTAAAAATAAATACGTTGAAGAACGAGCCCCGCTATTATGCAAACCATTGGCCTCCTCTATAAAAATTTGAATGAAAGCAAGTTCGCATTAATTAAAGCAACATTAGGAAACTGTCTCCAAGATATTCGGCTTTCAAAGTTTTATAAATGAATAAAAATTGCTTCTGATCGAGAAAAAAGAAAATGGAAACCATATTTAGAAAATTTAGGAACGTGCGAATATATATAAATTTTAATTAAGAGTTAGAAAAGCGAAAAGGATTTGATAGGTCAATAAAAACATATAAAAAACAAAAATATTATTCCTTCTTTTATAGATTGTTATTTCATAATGCGGAAAGAAAAGTTGCAGCTGAATGAAACGGCCTGAATAACAAGTGGACATATATTCGCGAAGAAAGCTGGATGTGTATTTAAATTTGGAATCATTATTATAGAATTTCAAGGTTTGTTTTTACCCTCCTTCCTAGGTAAGTAGTCAACTTTTCTTCTCTGTTCTAAAGCTTTGCTAAAAAAATTGTAAAGGTTTGTGGTTCTATTCAACTGACCTTGAAAGGTGAGCCTCGTTATTCAAGATCAATATTGAATCACTTGGGGGCACCACTTCTAAAGGTGGTAAAGCTAAGACTTCTCCCTGATAATTTAAATTGTCTTTAAAATCTGTTATCTTTTTGTAAAGCTGACCGAAGAGAGAGGATAAGAGAGCAGAGAAATATAAAGCAAACTTTTGTAATATTTGAAATATTAACTCTTGATTGACCCCATTGTGACTTGCTAAAAGCTGTTTGCAGGGTTCCTTCAGCTTGGCAAAAGCGGTTGTTACTGGGTGAGCAGGTTCGGATAGCAATTTAAGAGGGTCTTGCTCGCTCGCACTTCGGAATGTTTGTGAAATTATTCTTTTATTATTGGAGTTTAGAAAAGTAATAACCTTCATTAATATTTAAATATAACCATTGATTGTATAAAAGAAAGAAATTATCCTGTTTGTTTGATAGATCTTAATAGAGAGTGATTTTAATAAAAGATGTCAAAAGACTACTTTTTAATTACCAACTTTTTAATTAATTCATATGAGAACTGTGATTGCTTTGATTGTCTCTTATAATATTAAAGAGATCAACAATGTACACACACACACATATAGTATATATATATATATATATATATATACTATATATTATATATATATATATATATAATATATATATATATATATATATATATTATAATATATATATATAATAATGAAATGTTAGTTTTAGAAAGTAATAATTAAGAGACTTTTGAAAGTAGTTTATTTAAAGTAGAAGTTAGAAAATAGATATAGAATATAGAAATCGTGGTAATAATAATAATAAAAAATTTTATAAAAAAAATAAAATAAATTAGTGTTACTTTATGTTTACGTCTGGCTAAGGTTTCTTTTTTATGGGCTCGAGCCCCGACGGGGGACAGAGGAGGGACGAAGTACCCACCCGCCGTCGTCCACTGGTAAGGCCGAGAGACCCCGACTCCCTCCATCTTTTGGGTTACCCCGAGGTATTCCTTTAGTTAAAAAAAAATATTAAAAAAAATTATACCTAAATTTTGTCATTTTCCTAACTAATATTTACCCAGAGATTCCAACCTGTGTGCCGCGGCAAAGCTTAATCTGTACCGCGAGATCTGTCAGGTGCCCGCGTGTTTTTAATTCAATTATAACTCTTCTAAACCATTTTAATGAATTAACGTTTTAGTTTAATTTTAGTCCCAAAAATTTTCCTTATAAAAGGGATTTAATTGTCACCTCTCTCCTGAAAGGGTAAGTTATACTATATATATATAATATATAATATATATATATATTAAATATAACTTATATTTATATAAGTTGTATATATTATATATATAATATATAAGTATCTTATATATATATATATATATATATATATGATATATATATATTATATATATATATATATATATATATATAATATATTATATATATATTTTATATTATATATAATATATATATATATATATATTATATATATAATATATGTATTTAATATAATATATATATATATATATATATATATATATATATATTATATAATTATATATATATATATATATATATATATTGCACACAGAAGGCTTTGTGCTTTGGGTAGAATCAGTAGAGTTGAGTCAATAAGTAAATAATTAATTAATGTTACTAGGGTTGTGAAGTGTTACATAAGTGATCAATTCTGAAATGGATAAGTTTGTAATAAGAAAACGTAAACTAGAGGAGAGCGAACTTGTACCATATCCTACTTTATAGTGAGAGTAATTTTTAAACATTATTATTATTATTCTAACATCAAAAGAATTTCTTTTAAAGAAAAATAACATGATTAGAGAGTTATTTGTCCTTACGGATTTTTATGGAACAACGATGCAGATAATCCACGTTCCCTGTGCTTAGTGTGTGGTGAAAACGCTAAGCAATGAAGCCATAGTCCCCAGAGCAAACTTAAGAAACATCTTGCTACGAAGCAGCCCAGGTGTATCCCAGAAACCCGGCTCCATATTATTCAAGGCTATTAAGAAAATCAAAGGAAAATTGGTAATAGAAGCGTTGAAGAGATTTACGCATAAGTGACGTTTGTTCTCGAAGCTTCATTTAAAAGTTGCCGAACTGGCTCGCCAAGAAAGTTGAAACCTCATGCAACTCGGAGGAATATCATTATCCGGCCGTGGTAAAATATCGTTGAAAACCTATACTTGGGCAAGATGGGGGAGATCAAATTTCAAAGATTCCTCTCTCAAATACTATTAGCCGTAGAATATCTGAAATGTCATTAAATATTAAATGAACAAGTCATAGATAAAATAAAAACTCACCATAAATTTGTTTACAAATAGATGAGATTACTGATATTACTGCCAAAAATCAGCTACTTGGATTCTGTAGATTTATTGACGGTAAATATATCGTGGAGCAGTTTTTGCTTTGCAAAGAATTGGAAACAACTAGTACCGGCGCCAATATTTTCGCTTCCGTCTCTTCCTATCTCAAAAACCATGGTCCTTTCATGGAACGACTGTTATGGAATATGTACTGTTAGTGCACCAATAAATGACAGGCAAGTAATAAAGGATTTACTGGCGCGAGCTTTACGGAAAATGGATCATTGGATAATAACTCACTTGCTTCTGCACAGAGAAGCACTAGTAGGGAAAATTTTGGGGAGTTATAAATCAGGTTGTGAAGATGATAAATTACATTAAATCGCGACCTTTGAAGTGTAGACTCTTTTGAAAAAATATGTTGTGAAATGGGTGCACCATATCTCATTATTATTGCATACAGAAGTAAGATGGTTATCTCGTGGTAGAAGTACTGAACAGCGTTCTCACACTTCAAAGAAGAACTAAAAGTCTTTTTGAGAAAGAGAACATGATGCATTTTCTAGGTTGCTGCAAAATGATGATTGGGTGTTTACAGCTTTCATATCTGTCAGATATATTTTGAAAAACTAAATAAAAATTAAATACTTATATTGCAGTGTTTCTCAAAGTGGGCGATAACGCCCCCTTGTTGGGCGCTGGAGAGCCTAGAGGAAGGCGGTAGGTGGCCTAGAAAAAAATGGGGGTGTTGAAGTTATTTATTAGTAATCTTAGTTCATATTTATTTAATAATATATAAATATATATTAATAATATATATATAATATGTATATATATATATATATATAATATAATATATTATATATATATATATATATTATATATATATATATATATAGTATATATATAATATATGACAATTTGAGGTTTTTAAGTTTGGTAAGTAAGAAAAAAGTTGGGGCGTTGAAAAAATACATTCGATTTTCCAAAGTGGGCGGGTAGGACGAAATAGGTTTGAGAGTCCTATGCTTTTTGCAGGGACGACAAGAAATCAATGAGGTTTCTTCAACAGATGAAATGAAGATATACAATGAGATATAGATATCGTTGGCAAGTCGATCGCAATGTGAAGATATTTTCCACACATTTCTATCGCCGTTGTTATATATATCTCGGACACTGTATATTGCGAGGAAGAAGAGCCATAGAGAACCTCTCTCTATCTGTAGATTATCCTGATAGCAACTAATATGACGACAGTATGCGAGGTATATATAATTCCGTTCTCTCTTATTAAGAGAGAGAGAGTCCAATTACACTATGACAATCGGTGAAGGGAACATAGATTGGACAGGCTACTGGAAAGAGAACGAATTTTTAATCTCTGCGCTGATGTCTGTCACATGAAAAATTATCGATAAACTTGAGTAAGACTGACCCTTTCAGCGGCTCGCTTTTTTGGGCTTAGCATACAAAAGGAGTATCCAAACCTAGTAGAAAAAGCCACAAGTTCCCTTTTGCCATTTTCAACATCATACTTTTGTGAAGCAAGCTTTCTGCAATGGTCACAACATTAAAGAGAGAAGCCATAGCAGAGTGCTGGCGCGAGAGGGTCTCTGAGGAAAATATGCGTGTTGCGTTATCAAACATCAAGACCTAACATACAATATTTGTGCTCCAAGCATCAAGCAGCAAATTTCGCCATTAATATTATTTACATCGATTCTAAACCGAAAAACCAGCTTTCAAGATTTTAGGCAAGGTATGTTCTATGAGATATTTGTTTATGTTAAAATCTATTATTATTATTATTAATTAATTATTATTATTATTATTATTTATTATTATTATTATTATTATTATTATTATTATTATTATTAATTATTATTAATTATTATTATTATTATTATTATTATAAATATTATTAATGTATCTATACTCTCACTCTATAACAAGTGTGCTCACACACTATATTGCGACAAACCTTAAAATAGGAATGCCGAGAGTACTGATAAAGGGGAACACTCTCGCTAGTTGTCACAACCGGTATATATTCATGTGTTGACACCATAGAAAAAAAAAGTATCTATAAAATTGTCGCTATATATAATGTATGATGATATATTTTACCGGTGTAGCAACTCTTATATACATGTATTTATATCTCTATATATATGTGACGGACCCCACTTTTCTATCACTTTTAGTCTATATATATATATATACTGACATTTTTTGGATATGCATAAATTTATCAAACTTTTAATTAAATAAAGATCTTTGAAAAGTAAGCTGCAGATTTCTCCCCCGAATTCTGCAAAATTCACCATATATATATATAATACTATGATTATATATAGTATAGTTAATATATATATATATTATATATATTATATATTATATAATTAATATATATAATATATATTATATATATATATATATATATATATATATATATATATATAGTATTCTTATTATTTATATTTTATATTGTACCCAAAGATAAATTTAAGTGTGAAATAGTGAAGTTAAACCTAGATTGCATTTTCTGTAAAATATGAGAATTTAAAGAAAACGAATTTGGATTGGCATTTTTTAACGATATTATTTCGGAACAAAATACATTTTGATTAAACTTTTATTTAATGCACTTATCATTGCAATATGTTATTAAATAATGAAATTTCTATTGTAATGACATTTTGTATCATGTTTTGTATCTTATTAACTTGTATTTTAGTGAGATTTGTAAACACATATAATCTCTGATCTTCCCCCCTTTTCTATATTTTGGCGCTATTTTTGAAATGTAATTTCGTAGACTGTTTCCCCAGATATGGTTTGCGATGAGATAAACTTATATATCTCAAAAAATCATAATGCATTGCCGAGAGGTCAGCGAAAGATTTGTATATATTAAAACATAATGTTCCGAAAAATATTCGACTCAATCCAAAAAACAGTAATAATATATCTACGAGAGAGAGAGAGAGACTTCAAGAGTACATCAACTACAACTTATGAAGTGGAGGAAGAAGAAGAAGAAATAACGCCTTCACTTTGTATTGGTGACCCCGGAAGTCAAACACCCTCTATAACTGCAGTTCTGCTCCAACAGCAGTTCCTCGCAAGCAGACGTTCCCACGCAAGTAGACGTTCCTCGCAAGCAGAGGTCTCTCTCCTACGGTGACGCAAACAGAGGTCTCTCTCCTACGGTGAGACAAGCAGGAGACTACTTTCTCAAGACTTGAAGAAAAAGAAACTCTCTCTAAAGCTTTCTGACGACGAACTACAGCAGCAGCCCTTAGCACAAGATTGACCATCACCTTCGAGACCTCCCTCTCAAAAGATGCCTACCGACGTCGACCATCAACAATTTTCGGCAGAAGACTGGTCCGAAGAAGAGTCATCCAGCAACAGTCAGACCAGTAATAACGCGACCATCAGTCTCACTATTAATACTCGGGCCTACAAGCTTCCGTTTAGCATGGCTGATTCCGTCGTTATTGTATATCAAGTTCAAGACGTCCCAGTAACGAAAATCTTCAAGCAACACCAGACTGGCTAAGACGAGAACAGATTACACCGTTAATCATAGACGTCTTAGCCTCTGTTTAACGTGACTATTTTCGTCGACTCTAATACCAATTTCAAGATAACGATTGCCTTCAAGCAACATGCAGATCGATAGAGACAGGAATATTAGTCACTCAGTTAATACCAAGGTCTACCAGCCTTAGTTTAACGTGACTATTTCCGTTGACACTATGGCTACTAACTACTCTCTTTACGGAAGGACTCACAGATAAATTCAGATGAGCTCCCATTTTTGTATCTTTAAGTCTGGCTAAAATAGAAGAAAAATTCATCCATGTATGGTATTACGTCTACGTAAATTGGCACCTCATATCACTCCTACTATATATGGATGGATAGCCTGAAGATGTGAATCACCATCAGTATATATATATTTGGTAGCACGTACATTACAATGGGGGAACAAATGTCACTGCTACTAGATTATTATATTGGTTATCTTGGAAGAATGGAGAAGAAACAATTTCAATATAGTGATATGTTTACTACAATTGAGGACCTCAAAACACTGCCACTGTATTATCTTCATTCAAGCTGTATTCTTCTTATTGATTCATATTTCCTTCAAAATCGCATCAGAGAAATCAAAAAATCAATCTTGCTACATTTCTGACGAGTTTCCTCTACCGGCTAGTAATTCGACTTCGCACATGATTCCTCGACCGGCTTGTTATTGGCCTTTGCAGATGATCCCTCAATCAGCTGGGTAATTCGACTTCGCCGATGATTTCCCAGCCAACTGGTAATTCATCTTTGTAGATGGTTCCTCAATTGGATGATGATTCGATTTCAATAAAGACCACTTCATCTACTGAGTCACAGGAATAAAAGTGCATTTCCGTGTTTAAACTTAATAATAATTATTTTTCAAAGTGATTCTATTTAAATATTATTTTGTGCTTAATTCAGTGATTTTAGTATATTAAATTTAATTTAGTATTTAAGAGCACCGCATTTCGGGCGCGAAGTATTATATAGTACTCTTATTAAATATATATTATATATTTTACCCAAAGACAAATTTAAGTGTGAAATAGTGAAGTTAAACCTAGATTACATTTTCTGTTAAAATATGACAATTTAAAGAAAACTAATTCGGATTGGTATTTTCTTATCAATATTATTTTGGAACAAAATACATTTTGTTTTAACTTATTATTAAGGTATATTTCATTGCAAAATGTTGTTAAAAATAAAATTTCCATTGAAATATCGTTTTGTACCATATTTTGTATCTCATTAGCTTGTATTTTAGTGCGATTTGTAAACAGATATAATCTCTGATCTTTCCGCCTTTTCTATGTCTTGGCGCTGTTTTTGAAATGTATTTTCGTAGAGGCTCAACTCCTATATGATTTGCTAAGAGATAAACTTATATATTTCAAAAATCAATGTATAGTAAAAAATTAATAATGCATTGCAACCAGGTCAGCGAATGATTTGTATATATTAAAACAATGTTCAATAAAATTTTCGATTCAATCCAAAAAGTAGTTTTAATATACCTACGAGAGAGAGACTTCAGGAGTATATCAATACAACAACTTTTGAAGTGGAGGAAGAAGAAGAAATAACGCCTTCACCTTCTGTGAATCTTTTTTTTTTTTTGTCACTACGAGCAAGCTCCTTGGTTAATGCTATTAAATGCATTCTAGAAGTGGTTCAACATCGATGTCATTCTTTTGGGTTTCGAGCAAGCTTAAGGATTCCTTATTAGACCTTTTGTATATAGGGTAACCTCTGAATATTATATCCAATGAAAAGTCTTAGCTCTTTTTCTGCCCTTTACATGAAAATATGTGATTCTGTATAACAAAAGGTGCTTGTTACATTTATGAAAACCAAAAAGCTCCATCACGTATCGTGTTTTTTTTTTGTAGACACACTTCTCATATTTATATAATATGGTTTACAGTAATTGTAGCATTGTCTTGATTATAGATAGGCAAGCGACAAACACTAAAATTGATGACTACACTTGGGTCACCACTATAGAAAACCCATTAATTGTACCTTGTGGTTTTGCAGAGGAAAATTGTTTGGATTTAATCCTTCCTAATAATTATTCACAAGAAAAATTTTCTTGACGAAGCAAAAACACAGTAAGAGATTCTCACATTTTTCTTTAATGAGGAGAATGGAGAATATTGTATAAATTTGTATAACTTCAAGTTAATTATAAACTCTCAACTCATTTTCTTAAACTAAAATTGAAAGAAACCATCCTTAGCATTAATTTAATTGTGGGTTTGAACCAAAAATCTGTTGAAAACAGACACGTTTGCATTTTCGTACCGGATCGTACATGCGGGACGTGAGGGCGTGCCACGCCCCCTTCCCGTCTCTCTCTTGGGTCCGCGCGCAGCGAAGCAGAGCAATGCGAGTCCAAGAGTGCGTGCAGCACACGCGTCCCGCGCCGAATATATGCGCGCCATGCTGACGGCTTTCAAATTCATTGGCACGCCTACCTCCTCCACGCCGCTCTCTCGTCCCACCGAGATGTTGGCACACCGTCTCTCCGAGCGTGCGGTTCATAGTGCGTTTCAGCTTTCTCATTTCCAGGGACCCTGACGTACACACTGAAATTTGTGCGCTAGCCACGGCGCTTCGCATTCTGGGCATCTATATGTGGAGCCTCTTTCCTTGACTGAGCAACTCCCTTCTACTCTCGGTATGACCTCGCACTTTAAGTGAGGTGGTGTCTTCAACCCCACCCCTTTAGTCTTGACTGATCTATATCTTCTAAGTCCCTTAATACCCTTTAAATTCATTAGTCTATATGTGCTGCCCATGTGGAGCAGCATTACTCAGTGTATGTTTTTGTCTCTCTTTTACTACTCTTTTTCATTATATACTAACCACAAGTTTTAATCTGTCTCAGAACAAGTGGATTGCCCAGCAAACGCGAATCACAAACTCGCGACAGGGACATTTCGCAGTGCTCTAATTCAATGTGTAAAGTGTCGATTTTTAGAGCTCCTTGCATTGAGCCAAAGTCATAAATGGTCCTAGTATGACCGGCCACTGTTTCCTCAACGTAGTGCAATTTTCTTCCTTCTGATTCCGGTCTCCTAATTAAACCTATTAATAAAAATCGTGTGGCAAAAAGCAGACGAATTTTCGAGTAATCCCTGTAGTTAATTTTCCGGATTTATTTTGTAAATAATTTTATAGCGTTTTTTTCGGTTATCAACCTTCGGTTGATTTTCGAATTTTTAATTTTTCACATCGGTTTTCCGTAGTCTAATAAGAGCCGATTTCTATGAGTTGAAAACGGAGAGGGACCCCTATTGGCTATAGTGTAGACCTCATACCTGGTACGCACCAGGGTTTTCCTTTGTACTTTGAATGTAAGCAATATTTGCTACAGGTGCACGTGCTCTCCCTCCCACGGCACAACCTTAATAAATGGAAGTACGTCACGCTATGCCATTGCCAGAGACACCCATCCACGTCTTGCCGGCAAATACATACATCCATGCGCCAACTCATTGGAGCCTGGTATAATACTGTTCCAAATTTCCCCAAAATCTCTGTCCCTCAGGGCAAGTTCAACTACAATCAATACTTCAATGCTCATACTTTCTGCAGGTACACATATTTATGTCAACAACACTGTGCATCTGTCTTGACCTCTCACAAATTGAAGACATGAATATTTCGGACTGAAGGAGGTCAATCAACCCTCTCGGTGAACGATTCCAGCTGCAACGTGCTTCAAGAAGTCCGCGAAATCAGACTGCTAAGAAATCTGTTGGTCGAAAGTGGAGCTTCGAAATCTCGGTAACAGCTCAGTCTACAAGCATCTCCTCGTTGTACAGGAAATCTTGATTTGCCTGAATCTATTAATAAGTCACGCAGATTCGATTCCTCGTGGGAGACAAATGTTCCAGTAACGAAATTTCTTGCTCGGAATATGATATACTCAAAACCTATTAATATCTATTGGAGAATTACACTTAATAATTTAGATACCTAATAATGTCGGCAATGGAAGTCTAATCTTACACAGAATAGTACAACACATAGATTAATAATAAAATTTACTATCGAGAGAATGGTGACAATTAGTAGTTAAAAGTGATCATAATTACATGAAGTAATATAGAAGATAAATCTTTTGAAATCGAATTCAATTGCACTGATTGTGAGTGTATTGGGTTGTATAGTGGAAACGTATAGTGTTGGAATTTGAAGAGAACCTTGCACATTTGTCAAACGAAGTAGGCATATCTCCGTTATATCTGACTGTTCTCGTGTTCAGCCTATAATCATTAGGTACAGTCAATTTTCATACGGCTATCGTTGTTCCTTTGCAAGCATACTTGTGGAATCCCATGAACTAATCTAATTCTGGGCAACCTTTAACATCCAAAGAACAATTCATAAAATCTTTCTAAACTAAATGGGTGAGCAAGCTAACCTATTGTTGTGCCGACTGTATAAAATGGAAATTGCATCCAACCCACACGAATGAAAATAAATGACTACGTGCTGTACATTTGCTCTCAAAGATATATATTAACCTCACGATTTGTGATGTGTGCAGATAATATGAAGTAACACCTTGATCAACATGAGGACTTTATATGTGAGCTAAATTTAGTTAGGTGAAATAGAGTATAGTGAATTAAATTAAATATATAATCCTTCATTTATATTGAATTTTTTGATAAAAACTCTTCCTCAAAATTGTATCATTCTTTCGAAAAAATGAAGAAGCCCTGAAGATAATAAATAAAATAGTAATGGCCAAAATAATTATATCAAGTGATGAAACGATGCAGTGATTATAAAACCGTATGGTTTGTTTAGATATAACGTTGATTGGTGAGCAAAGTAAATAATTGATATAAAATATATATTCCAGAGAGAGAGAGAGAGTATTTAAAATATGTCCTTCTCGGTTTATCTAAGTACTGCCATATCCTATATATATGCGAGGGATCTCTTTTATGGAAATAGTTGTCATTCCATTGGAAATCAAAGATTACCGAGTGGAAGTCCAACCGTTTTACGGTACCAAAGTGCCAGAAATGATTAATCGAATTATGTGGTCCTTTCTGCGGAAGACGTAAAGAGGTAGAACAGTATACGGAGATAAAAAGGCGATCGGAGAATCCCAGAAGGGGAAAGAGTTTAACAGAATAAAGAGATGAATTAAATATTAGGGAAAGCTCCGGATTGTTGGATTCATTTCAAAGACGATCAGGAATGCGAATAAGGAGCAGCGTCAACTGATCAAGGCCATTCTTGATGGAAAAGTGATTTGCAAGTTCTCAAGCTGTATAAAAATTAGTGGAAACCCATTGGCAGTTCTGAACATTGAAATTACCAAAAAGGATGATTTTAAGGAAATGTGAACAAAAGAGAATGTGTTTTAATTTAGAGTTTAAGCAGTCAAAGAATTTAGGATTATCATTGAGTAAAGAAAAATATATACTGAACAGGTAAACTTAATAGTACTTTGAAAAGATAGATTGAGTTATAGGGTAGAAATTTCGGGAAACTTCAAATCAGAGACACGAGAAAAAAACATCATTGCGCACATAAGCACAGCAACCGCCTTTGGCTTAATAATCAGGGAAAAGAAAGTAAGAGGAAGCAAAAGAGTGTTTGCTCCTAGAACGCAAAAATGCCCGAGACTGGGCTAAAATAAGATGTGTTATAGTGGGGGAATGGGTTATAATATTACAGAGGAGTTATTTTATTTAAAAGACGCCGATATTAAGGTTGTAATACAAATTTATGAAGAAAGAAGACCGTGCATCAGAACAGGTCAGAATTACGTGACGGTACCAGTCCCACTACCGAAGGCTATCAACTCCCATGTGGATTGAGAAGAGGGGCTAATGAAAGGCTATTTTGAAAGCCGCACCTCTTGGCTCCTCCAAAGCTATTGGTGTGGTTGTCATTTTTATTTACTTACTCACAATATCTGTAATTTTTTTTTTATATGATAAATGAGAGCCAATTTCTATGTAAGAATTTTGATATGACGCGCAAAAAGAGTGTAAACCATTAGCCTTTCAGTGCCTTGGGGATGTACTCTAACACTTTCATAAATACCCAAATTATGTTGTGATAATCTCCTCTTTCTTTCGGTGAGCTATTCTTTCCTCCAATTCTCTCTCTCCTCTCTCTCTCTATATTATATATATAGTATTATAACTATATATATATATATATTATATATATATTATAGTATTAATATATATATATTAGTATATGTATATATTATATATTATATATATAATATATATATATATATATATTATATAATATATATATATATATATATAAGAATGAACATTAATGGAAAGATAAAGAATAAATCATGCTGTCTCTGGACGTTGAACCACCGACTGATTGCGAATAGAGGACAATATTATATCGGTGCTTTTACCACTTTGAGTATTCCCTAAGCCACAAAAAAGTTTTGGGTTCAGAACAGTTTTAAAGCAACCAAGGCTCCCTTCCAAGGCGACCACGAGGTGTTCCAGAGCCCGTGTCCTATCCTCTGTTCTTTATATTGTAGATGTTACAATATTGCATATTAATCGCAAATTATATAAGATGTAAAAAAGAAAGAATATTTAATTTGAAAAAGAAAAAACCAAACATGGCAAAGAATTTACTTGCTTCTCTGGGATTACACCGTATTCGAGAAATCGCTGGGATCTACGCCGTGCTTTTCCTACTACTCCCCCAACCCAAAAAAGTTAAGTCCAAGTAAAGTTGAGTAAAGCATCGAGCATATTGTCCTCATTTCGCAACACGCCGTGGTTTAATCTCGGAGAAGGCAAAATATTGCATATTAATCGCAATTATATAAGATGTAAATAAAGAAAGAACATTTAATGTTAAGGTAAAGAATTTACTGCCTTCTCTGGGATTGAACCACCGCATGTTGCGAATAGTGACTCAATCGCTTCACGAATTCAGCGCGAGTCGACTCACGCGGGCTTGACGTCAACATACTTGCAAAAGTTTTCTACTGATGAGAAACTAGAATTATGCATAACACATTTTACTAATTTATTTATAGTTAATGGGTAAAGTACCTTACTCTATATTTATATATTATTTTATATATATATATATATAATATATATATATATAATATATATATTTATATAATTATATATATATATATATATATATGAAATAAAAACCCCCTTAGTCAATTTCACATGCTGGGATGAACTGCGTCGCCCTCCGAGGATGAGCCGCAGTAAGTTCGTTTGAAGCGGACCATGCCATCGATGGACTAAAAGAAGAGCGCGAGACAATGTTCCTGCAGTGGAATATACCAATCACCAACAGGAACACGACGCACTTCTTTCCCGTCCCACACTTGGGCGTTGGGTTCAAAACAGGTTGGCACCGCGCCAGAGTGAAATAACTATTAACCGCGGGCAAACTTATGTATAATAAGAACAACTGGTGACGACCGAGGGTGGTACTCTGGAACAGTTAGTCGTGCTCTGTTTGGGTGGTATTATTCACTGCCAGGAACATTTCTCGGCGCTCTTCTTTTAGCTCCATCGTAGGCGTAGGTCGATCAACACTTCGCGGACATCTGCTAAGGCCAGGTTCAATCCCAGGCAGGTGAATTACTTTAAGGGATTATTTTTCAAACTATCACACTGCAATGAATTCATAGCAGTGTCTTATTATACATTAATATTCCCCGCGTTAATAGGTATTTCACTTCTGCGCGGTGAGCCCTGTTCTGGATTCTACGCCCGAGTGTGGACCGGAAGAGTGCGTGTGGTCCGTTTGGTGGTGGTACTATTCACTGCAGGAACATTTTTCGCGCTCTTCTTTTAGTCCATCTTTGGCGTGGTCGTCAACCACTTACGCGGAATCTGCTAGGGCTCAGTCAATCCCAGCAGTGTGAAATTCTTTAAGGGGTTATTTTTCAATACTATCACACTGCGATGAATATATAAGCTTATTAATATATTATATTTAATTTATATATATATATATATATATATATATATATATATATATATATATAATATAATTATTAATATATATATATATTTATATATAATTATATATATTTATAATATATATATATCAGAGTGGGCGTTGCGCCCACCAAGGTTGCGCCTCATGTGCTTTCATATGCGCCTATAGGCGGCACTATCAATTTTGGTAGGTGCCAAAGGCGCTAGGCGCCATAAAACAATTTTAAAAAAGCCGGGGATAAGAAAAGGCGCCACAGCCCTATTCTCTGCTCCTATAGCCGGCTCCTCAATTAACGGTGTTTGCTTTATTTTGAGCAGTAACAGATTAAATAGAATCTCATCTTGATATCATTCCTAAAACCATTCTATTTTTGGTCAATATATATAATATATATATATATATATATATATATATACTATATATATATATAGTTATATATATATATATATATATTATTTATTAATATATATTATATATATACTTTATATATATATATATATCAACATACCAAATATATAGTTATTAAACTTTAAAATAATATACTGAATGTATAAAATTCTACTAGATTATATTTTTGTACTGATAATTATATATAATATATTATTATTATCTAAGTAGTTCTAACGTACACATAAGTTTGCAACTATGGCTCTGACAATTTTCATACTTCTTCAGCGCTCGTGGCTGCAACCTCGCAGGGGAAAACAATATGACCACACAGACATGGAGGAGGCAAGATTGACGTGATGAGACTATTAGTTTTACGGTGTTTAAATTACAATAATTAAAAGAATATTGTTTTTCTTCCTTATAAAAGCAATGCTTTTATTAGCATTTTTTTACTTTGAAATAAAAATTTAACAAACAGCCACCGGCCAGCGCAAAAAGTCGCAGGCGGCAAAGGCGCATATTCGCAATAGGCGAATTAGGCGTCTTATTGGACCAAAAATATAGGCGCAATAAAGCGCTAGGCGCACAATGTCTGGGCGGCTTAGGCTTCAATTCAGGCGCAGGATCACTCCAAAATATTATAGGCTCGCCCAGCTCTGATATATATTATATTTCATATTTAAATATTTAATTTATTTATATATTATTTAACTATATTATAATTATATTATATATATAATATATTATATATATATATATTATATAAATTAATATATTATATATTATATATATATAATATCTAATGATAACTATATAAATATACTTATATAAATAATAAGATATTATATATTTATATTACTAATATATTATTATATATATAATATTACGTTATTATGTGTTTTCTGCATTATTTATGAAAAATAAAAGATCAGTTCTTCAATACTGTTATTAATGCACTATAGTAAATATTTGTTATATATATACTATATATATTAATATTTAGGATTATTATATTATATTATTTATAATATACTAAATTTATAAAAAATTTTAATATCTAAATAATATAGTATATAATATATATTACATATCGTGTATATATATAATATATATAATTATATATAATATTAATATCATTATAGAAATATAAATATTATATAATTAATATATTATTTAATGGATTTATTATAATATATATAACTTATTTGTATGTATTTGTAAGTATTAACTATTTACATAATAGATATTATTACATTAATCATATGATTAATATATATATAGTATAGTAATCGTAATTAAAAGGCCTATCTCCATACTATTAATATATGCCATATTACCTCACTTCATATGTTATAATGTTAGTATTAATTAGGACATATGAGTTTAATATGATGTTAACTATGAATAGATACAGTCTATTCATAAGAAATATATACAAATAATTTATAAAAAAGCTAACTCTTTTGTTCAAAATACCGGAAGCTTATGGGAACTGATCGGGCAACTATTCTTCAAGATTTCTCCAATACGTTTCATAGAGTATGTTGCGTACAAGCTCCTTTATGAGGTAGATAACTGGAAGAAAATGTCTGGCCATTGTTTACTTGTTCGGAGGCAACGGAAAATGCGACATGGGCTTCTACGGATTTTTTCAGGTCCAAACTCTGTAAAAACAGGATTATACCCATTTACTCTTTCAGAATCGTTTAATATATCACGATTTAGCCTGGATGTCTCGTATATATATTCCTCTCCTTTCATTTCCTTCCATGGGATCTTAAAACGTTCGATTATGTCTTAGTTACGTATATGGATAAACTCACATAGTTATCATATATACCTTTTGGCATAAGTCCCAGTTCTATTGTTCAGAGTAGAATCTATAATATTTGTATTAGATAATAATGATGGACTACTCGAAGACTGATGAGATCATTATAATGAAATAAATAAAATTAAAGTCATGAGTATTTGAGTAAGATTTGACCTCCAGTCACCCGGCGCTAATTATTAAATTAAATTTGTGTGAACCCATTAAAAATGTATTTAAATTATTTACTAAATTTCTATATAGTTTTTCTTAATTAAAAATAAACGAATTACGATATTATAGATATTATATTATCTAATTAGTAATTAAAAATTCGAGTGAAGAGCGTGCTATATATTTATTATTTTAATATTAATTTAAATTAAAATATAAATATTATATAAATATCATTTGAAATATATATATACAAAAGAGAATTATAGAGAAAATAGATGCAGAAAGAAAGCCGTACTATGTCGATATAATTCGACTTATACCAAGTCAAGATAACATCATATAAGTGCTATGATTTAGTGCGTACGATGATAAGTCAAACTTAGAAGAGAACTCACAATGAGTGGAGCTACAGAACGAATCCCGCTCATGAGAGATTACATGCAAGTTTTTGTTCTTTCTCGTTTAGATAATAAAGTCAACAAGGCATGATTATTTTATTTTTACCCTGATGTAGTGCACGATCCAGATAGATTTGGGGTGTGATTTAAAAAATAATATATAAAATATTACAGTGAATAGTGGTAATAGTATAATATAGTAGTATAAATAATATAATATATATTAAAATAAAAAGTAATAATAAATAAAAGAAGTAATAGTAAAAGTAATATTAAAGAGTTATATATATTATATAGTTATAAAACGAGGTTATTCTATTATAAATAGTGCGGCATGACATAAATAGTAATTGGCATAATAGTACGAGAACGGGCCAGAGTTAAACCAATTGGTAACTTTTTATTGATTTTTAAGATTAAGGTTATTATATGGTAAAATAAGTAATATTCTGAATGTATAATATACAAGCTTCCAGTACAAGATATAGTGATAATAGAGAGAGAATCTCTCGCACTCTCAGTATATCGCTATCATACTGCTATCACTACTTTCTAATATGATAGTGATATATATATATACTCTTAATTTTAATATAGATATACATATAGTTTAGTATTCATATTTACCAGCCTTGGAAATTCAAAAGAGTTACCGATACGTAGGAAGTCCATAATATATCTCATCTTATTATAACTATATTATTTAGTAGTAGTTACCTCAAAGTTATGATTAAGGCCAATCATAATATAGTATTCTAATTTCAGAATTTTATGCTTATTGATATTCTTCTGATTTACATACGAGAATGTAACGTTAAGATGGGTATATATATATATATTAAGAACAGTATATCCCCCGCAGTAAGATAAATTATAAGGTCGATATGTCGTGATTAATAGTAAATCTCCATATAATGAATATTAATAGGGGATAATATAGATTCAATTAGTATAATCTTTAAGATAATTTAAAGTGTGAATTTAATTTAAACTATATTGAATAAGACTCCGGGATGTTTAAGTCATTTATCTCATAATATAACTATAATTATATATATAAGTCTGTAGAAAGGATTTCTGAATATAATTGGATATAATATTGGGTTTGAAATCTACCCCAGATCAAAGTTGGATTTGACGATATAGGGGATAAAAGTGATATGTACAATAGGTCTCGTCAAGCTAAGGATTATAAATATAATATTTAATTAGTGAGGAAATAACCCCTAATGTAGCATTGTCTTTCTTTCTGTCGTCATTAATATTTATTTCCCAAATATTGTCAATGGGAATATACCGCCTAATCCGCAAGATAAATAGTGAACATAATATTGTCACGTTGCAATATATTTGTATCAGTCGTCATAGCAAAACCTCTTATTCCGGTAACGACTTCTAAACGAAAGTGTTTGTGTACAGGCATCGGTGGGATACCATCACGTAAACAGAAAAATATTGCTCAGCCTCTTATTCACGAAAGAGAAAAATCAATAGGATAGAAGGGTGATAATACAGCCCAGTGCCCACAGAAGAGATAGAAAAATTTTTCGTAAAATTACTTCATACTAATGCGAGTATTGATAAACATAGCTTCCACTGCCGATCAAACTTTTCATGTTGTACTTCTATTATTATTTCCAATTGTTTTAATTATATATATAATTCTCAATAATTAGAAGATAAGAATGATGTCTCAAGAGAATTTTGCAACTTCTCCAAAAATTAGCCCAGAACTTACAACAGTGGAATATTGATATATAAGAGTAAGGTATAAAACCAATTTCACAGTTTTATAGCAATCCCGCAAATCGGTATCAAGTACATACATCAGCCTTTTTCTTCTAACAATATTTGTCTTGGTTACTTTTATACCAAAGATAGTATCACTTACTTTGACATGGAAATGAAAGGGGTCAACAGAGGCCACGTGTTCTGTCAGTCGTGATAAGAACACGTCTCTCAGAAAAATATTTCATTCTGTGCGCCCAGACTGGCAAAATAAGTACGATACATTTAATATTGTTGAGTGCTGTTGCACTTTTACACTTGCTGCATCTTCGTACGGTTTCAGTCAACAAAGAGGCTATCTCTGCATGCTTACAATACATTTTATCGTTTTCTCCTCATGGGTATTTTATCTTGCAATTTGACCATGACTCCACAATATCGACGCGCAGTGTACGGAGATCTGAGGTCAATATTACATGAATGCTATACCTATACTTCACTAACGATATAAGAGCTAATACAGATCCCCATGTGATTAGGAATGAGGCTATTATGATATAAGTACTATATAAAGCACCGCACCTTATTTGGCTTACCCCAATATCTACTTTTGTACATTAATTATATATTTATCTTAATACTTATTATCTTAAATTATTATTTCTTATATATTACTATATATATATATAAAAATGTGATATAGGTACAAATATATCTATAAATAGGTACAGATATTACTAATATAGAACGTACATAAATGAATAAAACCATAACCCTTACTCTCTCTCAATTATGTACCCTAGTAAACTTACATAATCCACGTTACTAAAATATATATAAAAAGTTACGTGCAATGGGCCTCGTTAATAATTGTAACTCCTTAGGAGCAGTAGCCGTATATTACCTTTCGTTCTCACAAATTCCTTAACTCCTCTCTCTACACTACTCATACTCTTATACAATTAACCGGCGTTAATATAAAGCGTTATCAGAGTAAAGGAATTGTTTAGGGAATATTAAACGTTATCTTTAACCGTCTAAACGTTTATCACAATTTTTTATTTTAATTAACCTGATCTTATCAATCATCTAACTACACGGCAGGAGTCCCTTTTATTCAAAGTGAAGGGAGTTGATTGCTAAATCTGTATCAAATTTCAATTTACCGCCTGCGGCATTAATTACTCAGATTGAACATTAAGTCGCAAGAGCATTTATAAATTATAGATTTAAGGATTATAATATCAAGCAGGAAACTATCTCAAGGAAGATGAGAAGATTCTCACTAAATACTTAGTTATAGGTATTGGACTTCAGTCGTAAAGAAAGTAATCTAAGCTACTGCATAGCGTTATAATCTAACTAGGAGAGTTTTAATCACAATAAATCTATGCACTCAAACTCGTTATGCAATGATACTCCAGCACCCCTTGTGTCCTTATAGACAGGTCGTCTTAATAACGGTCGTTACATTATATATCGGTGGATACCTATAGCGATAAGTGGTATAAGTATCTCTCATCTCCAGAAACAACGCGATGCAGAGCTTGCCCATATTAATGATACTATAATGATAGAAAGCCAGGATATAGCTTCACAATTCGGCGACATGCTACCTCCGGGCATGATACAAGGTTATAATCAGCACCTCTCTGGTCGTTTGCTCGCGAGCGTATCCAGTCCCGCCGCTAATCCAAAAAGATTATCCTCTCCGTTGCACCTAAGACGACTGAGAGCTATCCCAAGCCCACACAACCAATAGGTGTGAGTTCACAAGCAGGGTTATCCTCTATATAAAGGGCCGGACCATAAGCCAAGCATTACCCTTCCGTTTATATGTGCAAGGCTAGATCGAAGATCAACAGAGGTGTAACAACAAGCCAAATTGCTCTCGCTATAGTCCCTCGTTTCTCTTAATCTTAAACATACCCAGTTGTCTTTTTGAGGCCCAACACCACATAGCAAACTCGGTATATAATTCGCGCGCTCTTACCAATGACATTATATTTATTTATATAATATAAGAGCCAACAATAAATTTAGTAAATATATATATCAGACAAGTTATATGGACGGAGGAAGCGATACAGCAAAAAGATGAGCAGTCGTGCATCTGTTAGAAGATTATGTTATACACACGCGAGCTATGGTATAGACGCTAAGATTTAGGTATGAAAGACACATTTTAAGTGCCTCTGCACAGAGGGCTTGAGACGAACCCTTACCCGCATAATTTTCCCTTCCTCAACGCCAATAGACCGAAAAAGAAATAGTTCGGGGAATCTCGAAACCTATGATGAGACTTTACAGAGTTACAATAGTCAGATAAGGGGGCCCAAATCTCATGAACATTGCCTATATTAACCATGGGAGCCGAATCTGAAATGACGATTGAACGGTACCATCACGGATGGATTCCAGCCTGATGGTCCACGTATCAACTTGCTCCTCTCGTGTGACGTTTGATAATGATTGGTTAGATATAGCGGAAGGTATATAACGAATCAGTTAAGGAAAGTAAGTTAATATTGTGGCAGATAAAGTTAAAATTAAACACCCATTGGAGGACACCACGATGTAAATTGATAAATAAGAAGAAGATTGGCTTGCAATCCAAAATGAACAAGAGAGCCAGTATTGTTTTAGACGATATTTGTAAAAGAGCTTTGACAATAAGTAAGGCATATATGATTGAAAGCTAGGCAAACCCAAAGTTCTGTGGAAGACTAATGGATGTGAACCGCAATGCAATGCTGGTGCTCGGATTACGCCGGATACAAATGCTTTGTGTTGTAATCATTCCACCGACATCTGACCGGCATCAGTCATGGCGCGGAAAGTCCTCTACAAGGCGGCAGACTTCAGAGTCCTTCATATACAGATACGGGAAAAGCTATATGAATTCGCCCAGTAGCACCTACTCTGAACGACCACAAAAGCAAATTCGTGACTCGGTGCAGATCGACTTGAAAGTGAGGTGAGAGTATCCGATGGATACTCTTAAAAGATAGTTAGGGTGCGCAGTTGGTTTCCAAAACATACTAGATAGTACAAAATAATACATATTAGTAATTTGAGGTATTAGGGCTCAGATAATTAGCTGTTACATACAGGATCATTGCGGCTTTCTTTTTTCGGTAATAGGGCTTGGATAATGTTTGAGTGCTTCCACTAATAGGAATAAGTCGCTAGTTATATATTAAGACATAGAGAATTAATTAAGATTGAACGATAGGGCTGGTAATATATTATATACTTTCTGATGCTCCAGTTACAAATGTGAGTAAGATCAGATTCACCGTGTTTAGATAACATTTACTTAAACTAGACGGATAATAATCTCGAAGATAAAATAAACATCATTTTGAGAAATTGATAGGAGCGTTTAGAAATTAAATAAAAAGATTATATCTTTTGTAGCGATGTTAAGAAGTAAATATAGCTACATTTTTAAAATCTTGATAGAATAAATATTTATAATTTTAGACTATTTATTACTGTAAAAGGCTTACGAGACCGTTGAGGTAAAAATTCCTCTCATTAAGTCGTATTAAATATAGTCCGCTTACTTTCTAACCATTAAGCTGGGAAACCGTTAGAAAGCTCTCATAAGCCTCGAATCCACTACGGTTCAAGTTACGGATGAAATCCTGACCTCTTATATGAATCGCTTTGTGTACATGAGCCCCACCTTGCCTGATTGATGACTAATATAAGGATATAGCTGCTAGAGAAATGTATTATCACTTGCTAATGTGTTAAAATATACCTATATTAAATGCAAACGGGAACCACGACGCACTCTTCCCGTCCACACTTTTAGGATTAAGGTCATTTAAAAACAAAGTATAAGGCACCGCGCAGAGTTTGAAATTTATAAACGTATATTTTAACGGGGAATATTTTATTTGTTTATATATAATATAAGACTATATATATACTGTACTCTCTATAACCGGATTAGTTGTTTATATGAGACGGTAACATGAGTAAGTTCTTGACTACCTTGTATGTGATGTAAGTGTTATATAGTACTATATATCACGTCACTATAAGTAATCACATAATTTATTATAATGCCCGCTCTGTAACATGGTCTTCTCCTGTGATGCGCATCCGTTGCGAACATATAGCGACTCAAGACTCGATCATTAATTTCTTCCGAGTAACAGTTTGTCATCCAACCTGAAACACGAAAACATAGGACTTTTGCCATGTACCGCCTTTTAAGATACACTACCGTGTAAACTTGGTGGACCTGTTTTCTCAGGTGATACTATCAGATTTATGTCCTCTCAATCTGCAGTTTGAATAACATTTCAGGAGGATTAGAAGATCCAATATTCGATTCACGCTCAGCCCAATCGTGATGTACACTCTCTCCTTCAAAAAATGGACATCCATAATTTCTGAGCAATTTCACGCTGATTTTGAACCTTATAAACACCGAACTGATAGTACTTTGATTGCCCTCTAAATCGATTGTTGGCTACAGAGTTATGTTCTCTGCGCTTAGTAGTCATTCTATTTTTCAGAATCTATATACTTCACTTTCTCTCAGAACTCCTAGATTTAGTGTTGATTATTTGCTCTCTATCGGACTCTCCAGTTTCTCTCTCTCTCATGGAGACGCCATTAGATTGTGTTTCCTACGTTCCCCTACTCCAAAAAAGATCGCTAGGGACAGTGACGTTATTGAGAGTTTGGCTGAGTGTGAGTCCTGTTCAGCGAGTTTCCCTTTTGTCAATTGTTCAAACTCTCTAGTTTTTTGACTGATTCTTAAACTGTGACAAAAATATATGGGCGACTATTTTCTCTTCGGTGCCTACAGTTTGCGTATTGAAATTTTTCAGTGGCTTATGTGTGGGAAGATGCATCCCAATATTTCATACGTTGAGGAATAATTTCCTGTATATGCATTAGTCTTTGGATTGTATGTCTGCTCGTAGATCACAAACAATTTGTCTCCAAAACTCAGAGAAACATTATATTTGTACTAAGAGTTTTTGAACAAAGTTTCTCTATTTGTCCCGAGATGACACATCTTCTAGAGATAACAAGTACTTTACAATCTGAGCCGCTCTATTGTTTATTCAACTTACTATCATTTTAATATCAGATTTGCGGATGCAAATAAATACATATGGTTTTTGATTTCTTTTGATAAAATTTCGAACGAGTAGAAAAAAAAATATATCCATTTTTTTTTTAATTTCCATAATAATTCAAAATTGAATTAAAGTGGAATAATATAAGAAGATTCACACATTTGGTGCAAGAATGTACCTATTAACATACAATTTTCCATTTAGTACTTAATAAAGACGGTGCTATGATGCATACTTTTTTACTTAAGATAATTTTTTTATATGTATTTACTTCAACAGAAAAACTTTATTAAAAATATTCAAACTGTTTTTTTTTTTAGAACTAAATTTTTTTAGACTAAATATGCTAACTATATATATATATAAAAAAAAAACTAATGCATATATACCAAAAATAATAAATTATTAAATATAATTGTTGAATCATCTTCCCGACACACATTATGTGCTGCAAAATCTCTTTGTCTTCGCTATCTAGGATCAACCGAAGTGATGCTATTGCCCACAATGGTTCATTTATTTTTATAAAAACCAATCCCAATCGGTCTGCGATTATTTCAAAGTGGTTTTGCCGACAACCCTCCTACGCAATCCTAAACTTGCCAGACACGCTTAAACTAAAATGAGTCGACTTCGTGTAGTACATTCTGTCATAACTTGAACACTCCCTCTCTAGACATTTTGTTTTTGCATGACTCTCTGAAAGTACATATCAAAATGTGTAAGCAACGCCCCCCATTTGTAATGATTCAGATACGAAATAGGATGTCGAAACTAAAACACAATATGATATTTGAGAGAACATGTGCGCAAACAAGTCCTACCATAAGGATCATGCATCTAGCAACGCCACATATGAGCCAAAGCCTTATTAGTACATCATACAGGAATGACAGCTTTATAAGAAGAGGCCAATTAATATAGCTCCTAAGTGTGTATATAGTTTAATAGAGAAATATGAAGGCTAGTCAGGAGAATCGGCAAACTGCTATCGAATATATTCTACTAATTTTATAACCAAAGTGGTAGAAAATTTAGACGTAAAAATTGAGTTATTACTTATAGCATAAACCGTAATATTGGTAATACTTTTCCTTCTCTGTACATTTTCAAAGTGCAAAGATCATATGTAAAAGGGACAAGATCTATTTTCATATCTCTTTGTTTAAGCGAATCTTTTAAGTTCCATTCTTGCCCTTTGAGCAGTTTACTGGATGCGAAAAGAAAGAATCTGGAAATTTAAAGTAGTTTGGGGTGCATCTCGTAGACCACATACTCAGATTTTGGTTTACTGATAATGAATGAAGTTTAACATATATCGTTATAAAAACTTGTGATATTTAATTTCAAAGTTATTTTTTTTTTTATTTTTTTAGAGGTTATCCTGAGATTTTTATAACTTAGTACGACTACGTCGATTGTCTAAGGGTAGGTAGCTTGCCTGAGGTTTTGAACGAGAAATATGAGTGGTTACGCGGCTTTTCTCGTTTACCCAATTTCCAGAAATATGATAATTAGATTTTTAATTTGCAGGTGTGTGTTTTATTATCTTATTATTTTATTTAATTTTTATTATATTATTATATTATCTATATTTTTATTAATTATATTATGTATTATATTATATATTCATATATATATTATATTTAATTTATCTTATTATTTATTATTAATTTATATATAATCTATTATTATGATTATTATTATTATATCTATATATTATTATCATTTTAATTTATTAATATATTTAATTATATTATATTTAATTTAATTATTCTAATTATTATATCTATTTTATATATATTAATATTATTTAATTATCTATATATTAATTAATTCACGAGTGCCACTAGACTAAGTAATCAACAGAATATAAGGTGTTGATTCGCGTGTAAGTTTTCTGATTAACTGACATACAGAATGAGACTCGTGGGCTAATATCTAATATGGCTCTCTTCTCTTGAAAATATTACCTTTATTTCAATTAACTTATTATTTATTTATTACTCATATGTGCTCGAGTCTTTAGTTTAGCTTGATCTCCAATGCCCATTGCATAGTTGTTATATTAATATATTTATATCATTGTTTGTACCACAAGGGAACATCGGTACGGAGCGAAGAGATTGATCGATAATGTAGAATATTTTAAATGTTTTTATCTCGGATGTCTACAGTTCCGCAAAAATTCGTGTAACAATACCCAAATGATCCTATCGTTTTTAGCCCTCCACGCTCCCACTTCTCAGACTTAATACGAAGCGCCTCTCTGCTCTGCGAGCTCCCGACTCTCGCATCTGTTATCCCTGCAGCCCTCACCCGCCCACCGAGCTTCGACTTACTATCTCGGTCAAATATAAATTATTTACAACAATAAACAGCCATCGCACAGCTCTGAATATATTACGTTCAGCTGCTACTAAAAGTAGCGCATATTTCGCAAGCGAAATAGGCCGCTTGATTGATGACTAATATAAATATATATATAGGCGCCCATAAGGCGTTTTATGAGCTTCAACTAAAGGATCCGGCGGGCATAGGTGCGCATAGGGCGGCAGGTAATCACTTCAAAAATTATAGGATCATCTAGGCCCAAGCTTCTTTTAATATACATAATAATATTATATATATAATATTATAATATTTATATATTATATTATTAATATTATATATATATTTTATATATATAATATAAATATATATATATATATACAGTGGCGTGACTTACGGGACCGCAAG